>JBAMHV010000026.1:6486149-6500840 GCA_037177535.1 Pseudomugil gertrudae | reverse complement strand
CATATGTACTTATCTGGAGTGTAAGTATCAGTGCTTTACTAATTGTTGCTCAGAGTGCTTTGTTATCAGTGTTTTGTACCGTGAGTGTTAAAAATGAAAAGCCTCTAATGTGTTGGATGTGTTTAGATGTTTTCATGCTCTATCTGGGAGACTACTGTTTCACCACATGCTTTTCTAGGGTTTAAACATGCCTGGCTTTTAAAACTGAAGGTAAAAAGCAGTTCAGAATTAGCAAATGTTGGAAAATGACACAATAGAAACATGCAAATAAACTTAAACTGTGTTCAGTTTGTGTATGTGTTTTCATTTGAAGATAGCCACATTGACATCAAATCCAATCAAAGGTGTTTTATGTATAAATAAAAATGTTTGATGTACTGTGTGGAGAATGATAATGCACTCACCAAACACAAAACCAGCAACTCAACATTTTCCTATTGACCCACATAATGCATATTTTTTTAAAAAAGTGCTGACGGACATTTTGAGTACAGGAACTTTATTTAAATAGTGATTTGCCTGTACAAAATAAGAGTACATTAATTACACGCTTGATAAATATTTCAACATAATGTTCACATTAGCATTTTTACTCAGTTTTAAGTGTTCATAGTGTCACTTTGTTGAGTTTATATATGAACTTGAATCAATGGTATGCAAGAGGTCTTTAATTAGTAAGAATAGGCTAATACACCACTGTCATTGGAGGCATTCAGAATATGTTACATAATGTTGATCAAATTCTATTGACCAAAAACAGGATTTTTAGTAAAATTCAAATCACAGAACAGAAAATTGTGTTTTGTCATCATCTTTTTAGCAGCACTTGACTGTAAGATTGTGATAATCTTTGTCAGCAAACCACATAAGCCCCTCAAACTAACTCCTTTTTCTTTTTAACTTGGGTATCCCTCATTCTACAACACAATGGGTCCACATGCAAATCAAAATTCAAAGTAGCGTGGGGCAGAAGGCACTTCAATTTACATAAAAACTCAGCGACCTTGCTCTCCCTGGGATAAAGGACCTGATGAACCCTGTGAGCAAGTCAACATCAGCCTACAGATTTGCTTGTGCGGTGGTGGCAAGGACCCTCCACATGGAAAAATAAACAGCGTGGGGCCTTTGCATACAATTTGTGTGTGCTGTAAGGGGAAATGCACTTGAGTAGGCTGGGCTAGCAGCTTTTTGAAGTTAAGAAATACACACATCCACACTAAGGAGCATGCACGATAACTAGTTTGAAATTTAAAAGGACTGTTACAAATCAGTCAAGCAACGTTTACCATTAAATTGAGCCTGTTTATCAGTGTCGTTATATATGAGGACTCTGAGTGTGGTGCAAGGATAACATTAAAAATCAAACACAGGCAAACATAAAAATCTGCTATAGTTGTACATGACAACTTCCAGGTTAATGTGCCAAAGCTCACATTTGCTTTAAAGGTCTTAAAAGCCTCAACACATTTCCCAAGCACCAGTTGAGCTAATGGTCCTATTCAGAAAGTGTTTTTGAAGAGCATAAACAAATAATAGGTGACATATGACTTGTTAATTTGTAAGTGTTAGGGGTTCTGGTAGGTAGACACCCCATTTCCTCTTGAATCCAGTCTTTGTCCTGAGCTAAGCTAACCAGTTGCTAGCTCCAGCTACTCAGTGCATTGTATGAGTGAATTCAAAGGCTAAATTAAAGGCTTATAGATCAATTTAAAGTAACTATAGAATTCTATAATTTTCTGAAGTCTTTGGTTATGAAAATAATCATGACCTAGTGGCCTTGGGTTAGTTAAAATACTGCTAGCTTGTCGAAATGACTATTAGCTGATTCCCTCTGCATTTGCTTTAACTCAAAAATTGGAAGTTTATCAAAAAGATGACATAATTCTGGCCTCCGCGTTTTTGATAGATAAAGAAAGAAGAAAAAAAAACATATAATGTAGTTTCCCTATAACCAGAGAGAAAAATCAATTAAAGATGTGCTGGGTACTTTTCCTAATATTTTAGGCTACTACATCAATAGCAAAAAAAAAAAAAAAAATCAAATCAAATAAAAATACTACCACTATGTTAGTTACCATTCTGGGAAATTCACTGAAATACAGAAGTATAAAAAAATCTTCCCTATTTACTGACTTAAACTTTTTTTCTAGTGGCCTTTTCTTTACTTATTTCCTAGTCAGAAATGGGAAATTCTGTATTCCTAATAAATCTCCTCCAGAAAACTAACAATGCATCATAAAGTACCCAAATCTGATAGACTATTAGATAAATTACCTGTTTAACATTACCTGACCAAACACCTGAAAAATATTCATATTTAGCCACATTTAAAATATGTCTTGTCATTTTTGGAGTAAATTCACCAACAGACTAAGTTCACAACATATTATCAGTATCATACAAATATATAGCCTATGTATATTTCTCTATTATCTAAGATACAAAGAAATGAGGTGAGCTAACCTCATGGTACACAGTCAGTGGGAAGCCACAGTTAAAACCTACATTTTTACTTAAACAACCTTTTCAGTTTCGCTCCCCCTAAAAACAAACAACGTAGTTCATCACATGTGACCATAAAAAGAATTTCTGCTATATTCTCCTGATTGTCAGTCTTAAAGTGTTCTAGCTTGATTGGCAGGTTTTAAGAAGAAACAGAGCTCTGTGAATGGTTCGCTTTCATTCATTGCTGTTGCTACTGTTGTCAAGGTCTTTGCACTGCAGGTCTCCACCGGTGTAGTTGATGCCAGGGATTTTAGTACCAAAACGGTCCACACACCAGCAGAAGCCTCGTTTTCGACCCCTAGATGGCTTACACTGCAGTTTAAGAAAGAAACAGTAAAAAAGCAGCCTCATTCTTTAGATTTTTGCATGAAAAACATGAAATAAGACAAAGCATCCCAACCTGTTTGCGTTTGAAAAAGCCCTTCTTGTCACAGTTGGGAATGTAAAGAGAGAGAGCCAAGACCTGAGGGGTGGCCTTCATGCTCTGAATGAGATTATCTAGTCTTCTCCTGCAGGGTCCCTACAAGAAAAGACAATCAAAATTCCCAGAATGTTTAGTTGTAATTTCACTCTTCACATTAGTCTGTTTGTAATGAAAGAGGCCGTGTGGTGTGTTTGACTAATAAGTCAGAGCTGGTGTCTTAAAAAAAATGTCTATTCGCATAATCCTAAAAGGCACTGAAATTGATACCAAATCGTGATTATTGGAAATAGTTGCCCTCTTAGTAATCACTTACAATTTCAGGCTCCAGTTTATCCAGGCTAGGAGGTGACGGTTCTCGGTTACTGGCGGGTCCCAGCCTGGCCAACTGATTCTTGCGATCCATGGCCTGCTTCATGGCCTTGGCCTTCCGACTGCTGATATGATCTCCATATAAGGGGACCTTGGTTTGTGCTGGCTCTGCAATGCATCACCGTGAAATCGTCCATTTGTTTGGGAAAGCAAAGACACACAAAAAGGAGGTCGCTCATTAGTTTTCTTTTCCGGTGACAGTTTGAAATCAGAGTTTCCATGAAGTGCTTAAACTTCTAACAGGGCTTAATGTGTTCATAATGTAAATCCATCTTAACTTTCTGCTGTTGGACTATTTGTTTTCTTGGAGCAATAGTATTGCCAACAATGTGACACTTGAGAATGCTATTTAGTGCCCTTTTTAACAGTTCTTCAGGAAAATGAGTAATTCTAGTGGTTCATATTCACAACATTAAATAAAAATATGTTTAGCTGATGATAAATGGCAGAAAAAAGCAAGAACATGAACAAAACACGAAGTCCAGTGGCAGCGATTCACACAAGATTACTATTATCGAAGGAGAGCAGCCTTTTTTTCCACAATTGTTGGTAATTTGTACTGGAGCTTTACAAATTACAGACAAAGGATTAAAGTAACCAGTGATTCCAATTCTTACACAAACTGTCCAGAGGTGTAATATTGGTCTTCTGCACATAGGGCTTCAAAGCATTTCTGTTGCTTTCATGAAACAGTTAAAAGAAGGGTCAAAATCAGTAGCACTGCAGCCTAGAGTTGTACCTGTTTGAGTGGTTAAAATGAAAAAGCAAAGTTAGACCCAAACGTGTCCACTTGTGTCCAATGTTACATAAGATGTGATGATGAAACGTGATGAAATTTAGTGGTGACAGGCCAGTTTCATATTGATTGTGTTGACATGAGGATCAACACAGCCTGCATCCATCCATCCATTTTCCTAACCGCTTATCCAATTCAGAGTCATGGGTTAGCTGGAGCCTATCCCAGCAGCATTTCGGGCGAGAGGCAGCGTACACTCGGGACAGGTCGCCAGTCACAGCCTACATTTATGGCAAATTAAGTTGCCAGTCTGGGGTATATGTAGACCAGGGGTTTTGAAACTTTTATAGCAAGTAACCTTAATGAGATATTTAGTCTCGCCCTGGCACCCAAGCCCATGCAAACATGCTATTTCCCCCTGTGATGTGGTAAACCACCACAAACAGCCGCAACCCTTTTTTTTTTTTTGGTTCCAAGCCCCACTGAAACCTTCACAGACGTGTGTGTTTTATCTGGGAAAAAACACAACTCCTTGCAAAATTTTGGGGTGTCGCACACAGTTGCATAAACCTCAGCAAGTCGCCCCCTTTTCCTTGTTGTCTCCACCCTATTCCTGAAACCACAGTGGCTGAGGCAAGAATGAGTGACTGAGGCTTTCTCTCCCAAAAGCACTTTAAATTGATGTTTCATTTTATTTACGGCTTTAAAAAATGCATTATTAGCCTTGTATGTGACCTAAGCCACCGCTGGCCCACATCCACAGCTGTGTCACGCAATCACTTTCGTTTCATTTTGCCAGATTGCAGATTCATCATTTAAAACCCCTTCCATTTCTGCACTGACATGATCACTAAGCTACTAAGCTAACTGAGTGGTGAAACAAGGTCACGTCCTCATTGAGAGTGACACGCTTAAACCCCTCACAAACCCATCCACCCACATAGATGATGATGTAGATCATGAAGTCATCCATCTCTTCACTTAATGACAGGATCCTGGACATAAAAGAGAAGAGATTCCCTGTAGCTTCATGCTAAACTTTTTAGAGAAAGCTGAGGCAGATCAGCAGCACTCTGAGTCTAATCAAGTCTTCACTTGCTAATCCTCAGCTGCTTTAATCGGACCTGTGCTGACTGATCTTTCATTTTCTTTCCTCTTGTTAGGCGTCCTGGAGAGCTGCTCCCTGCAGGAATTAATCCCTGAAATCTCGTTCGCTTTTATTTTCTTTCCTTCCTTTTTTTTGTCATTCTTGGCTACAAGTTTTTCATCTTTGCTACAGCTGGGAAAGTAGAATAAACCTGATTTTTACAGCTACGTGAGTAAAATATAGCAGTTAATTGTTCCATTTTACACTTTTGTTGAGATTTAAGCCACACCTGCTGATGTCAAAGCACTCAAATGTGTGTTTCTTCTGTACATAAGTTAGGCTGGAGCCTTTCTCACATATTTGCAAAGTGTAATGTAAGTGTGTATTCCTCAGTTTTTAATTTCTCTGTTGTCAGAACGCCCAGCAGGACTTCATGGATAAGCTGGCTGACAGGCAGACGGACGAGGAATCGGTAACCCACGCTCAGCCTGCATTCTGCTGAATCACTGCACAGCCTGGGGTTTGCCTGCAGCATTGAGATGCAGAGAGGGAGGGAGAGACTGATGAAGAGAACTATGCAGAGTGGTGGGAGAAAGAGAAGAGTGGAAAAAAGGGAAGGAGAGATGTACTGGAGATTAGAGTTGTGATTACTCTGATGCAAGGAGGCTGATAGGAGAGATCTAAGTTGAATAAGTGCAGCCAGAAAACATCCATGTAGATTGGAAGCAAAAGAGGAAGTCCTGATTTTTTAAAATGATATGAAAACACCAAATTTCTTGGTTGTCTCATTTAGATATAAAACATGCTAGTGTTTCCAACTTTTCTTATCTCTTTCCCTTTGAGAATGGACTTCATGCCAGTGTTATTAGCCAGAAAATCTGCGGTTTGTTTGTATAGTTTCTCTGAGGTTTAACACAGCCGGAGAGACCATTTATATTTCCAGAGCGGTGCTGCAGCAACAGTGAAACGCCATCCTGCAGGAGAACGAAGCATCGGACACAGTGGAAGAGTGCGAATGTGGGATTGGAGGGAGATGAAGAATAGAGTGGAAAAGATGAAGAGGGATGAAGCCAGGCAGGAAAGAGGAGAAGCGGTTGTGAGGCGGGAGAGAATGAAGTATAGACAAAAAGCCAGGTCAGGTGTGGGGAAAAAAAAGGCACAGATGGTGGATGAAGAAACGCAGAGCTGCATGAAAGACACACACATGAACAAAAAAGGAAAGGCTGAGAAAAAGGAAAAGACAAGTGAGTACAGAAGAAGGGAACAGGGTCAAATATGGTTTCACACCTTAAGGAGATGAAGTGCAGCTTTTTCAACATTTCCCACAAAGCTGTCCACATTGCTCCCCTGCAGACACAGCGTCCCTCAACAGCCTTTTCAACCCAAACCAGGAGCCTCACAGTGCACCACCTGTAATCTTCCCACTTGTTTTATGGTCACTGGAAGGGGAAGGGGGGTAGGGGTGCAAGGCAATGGGACACAAACACGAAACCTGCTGATTTATGGCTCCCAAACTCCACAAGAGACTTTCAAACTGAAATGACAGCTCGATCTTCTCTCCCTGCCAATTCTTGTCAGGGTTCAGGGGGTCAAGGCATGAAGAAGGTTTTGAGTCGTGTGCCAGGATAATCACAGGTGTCAGGATGCATTAAAGAAAACCTTCAGCCTCAAAGAGACACCTGGGAAGCCCAGTCTATGTAAAACAGTCTCAAAAGTAGCATAAATGATGCAATAAAATGTTTAATGAGGTCATTAAAACACACATTAAGGCAACTTTGAGACACTGATATGTCCCAATATGTCAGATGCGTTTTTTTGCAATACAAATGCAAAATATCAGGTTCCTAAATATGAAAGTTTTACCACTGAGAACATGGTGGTGCAATGTGATGGAAAATGCACGCAGAATGGTCTCAGCTTTCCCCTTAATGACTCAATCATTCACTTAATGCTTCAGTTCAAACATGGGACTTGGTCAAGAGCAGCCGCTGTGATCTGAATCCGTCATGTCTCAGCTGGCCTACCTTTTGATGGAAGCAGTGGTTTATAGAACTTCTCGTTTCTGCACGTCCCCCGGCCGTGCAGGAGCGCGTGCAGCGGTTTCTCCTCTGCATCCTTGGGCAGACAGCGTAGCCCGCGCATGCACGGCCCGCTGTACACGCCGCACGGCTGGCCCTCTTTGAGCACGCACGTCAGACAGCAGCCGCAGCCGGGTTCCTTGACCAGCTCGCAGCCCACCGGCACCGGCGGGCACATGGACAGGGCCTTCGGATCGCACGGATCGCACGGCACGTATGACGAGCCGCAGCCGGTGATGCTCAGCAGCGGAACCACCAGGAGGGAAACGCTCAGTAGCATGGTGCGCTTCTCCTCTAAAACAGCTTGTTGATGGACGGAAACGATTATCAACTCAATCTTGTGCTGAATCCTTTCTTTGTTAAACGTTTTAGTCCAAACATCAGTGTGTGTGCTGCATCCACAGGTGCCTTGCGCGCACAAGTCTGAATGTTAACGCATCCGATGCATCAAATCCTGTCAGCAAAGGCTGTCAATCTACTTCTCCACCGGTGTCTGTCAGTCTTTCTGTCACAAATACCTCAGAAGATTAGATAAACACGAGTATTTATATAAATGATCCACGTATCTGTCTCTCTGTGATGCCGGTTCTTGGTTACGCGCAAGCGGCTCGTCTCCAAGTGAGAAAACGAAGAGGCTGCTGACTCCCTCTTTGGCTCTCCTTGCAGATTATTTAACCCGCACGGATTGTGAGCAGAATGAATAATCTGTGGCTTTGAGCTTGCGAAAAGAAACTGCCAGAGGCGAAGCCTGTAACGATGGATATGTCAAACAACGTTTGGAAGGGGAGGCGCACTTCCAAACTCCACGCACTGCGATTCAAAGGGCGGGGACTGGCATGTCTCCAGATCTTGCAGACACAAGGCGATGCTTTTGAAGGAGACGTATGTCCTTCACTGCGGAGTGCGGGTCCTTTACTTGCAAAGCAAAAACTTAACAGAATTATTGGAAATGTGATTGGTGAATAGTCTCCATAATAGGATTTTTCTCGCTTTATATCTGCTCCACATCTTAAATCCTATTTTTTCCCATCATTCCTAAAATACTGCACCTTGTTGCAACATCTGGAAACAAAACACCCTCCTGATCCTGATCTTCATCAAAAACCATGTTCAATATAACCTCCATGTGGTTTGGTGCCATTTGGATCCACTCTACGAACCAGACTTTAGACACCCTATTATATATATATTTTTATAAACTATCTGGTTGAATTTAACTAAACAAGTCAGCTTCAACCCCCCACCCCCCTCACACACCAGTGGATCTTTGTTCTGCCAAAGTATTTTAGCTTTAAACATTTAAGGAATGCCTTCTCAACCATAACAAATTAATTCTCCCAAGTTCGCACAAGTTTCATTCAGGCACACAAACTGCACTCAGAGTGACCCCTTTTTATGACTCGGTGAGGTCCAGCGAGATAAGTGGTCAGCTCTCATAAGAGAGCTCATTATTCACTTGATGTTTTGGCAGATAGGAATATATGTATGAGGATCGCAGATGATGAGTACGTTTGTGCTGTTAGTAAACACAGTCTCTGCAGAGACCGAGACACATTTATTTAATGCTTTTGACCCTGGTCATGTTCATTCCCTTACTGCTGTTGTTATATCGTTATTTTCTCCTTGCTTACATTCTGTTTCTCCTCATCTTGGAGTTTAAATTAAGTTTAAGTGTCACATAAATGCATAAATCCAACATGGATGTTTGTTCTTGCAGTCAGCACAGAAACTGCCCTTTTAAACCCGCTCTGATTAAACCCTTTATTCTTTTGCTGTGTGGAGTTTAATTTCCTCTTTCTCCCTCCTTTCCTCTGTGAGACTTTGTCTGCACGTTCTCTTCTTATCATCTGACCCTTGTTTGCCTTTGACCTTTGCGCAGTATCGGGTGTCAAACGACGTCATAAGTGTCGGAAAGGTCAGCTCAGCGTTGCTGCTTTTACCTGCTTTGAGGAGAAGAAAGAACACTATTCAGACTATAGTGTGTAGACACAAACATGCTTCAGAATACTACAGAATAATACAAATCCCCCTCTTATATGTGCATATGAGTCATAAATGAACAATTTACAACCCAGAGGCATATTGACAATGCTAAAGCATCTACACTTGCTTTGTTTTCTCCAGATGCAAAAGAAGGATTCTGCTGTTGCAACATCTGGTAAGGTTACACTTCTTATATAGCTTTGGTCCGAGTCCATTTGAATGCAGTATATGAGTCATATGATGCACAGATGGTGGACATGTACTTGTACTTCAATAGAAGTACAAGAGGTGAATTTATCTGGAAAATAAGCTAAAGACCTTGTTGATGCTTCAAAAACCATAAGTTGGGTTTGAATTCGGATTATGTTGAGCTCAATTTTTGTTTAACTGTGCCGTCATCTGTTCTTCACCTCTTAGTTACCGTATTCCAGGCTGAAAAATCGTCACACTCTTCTTTCCCCGCGCTGCATCATTTGCTGTATGAGCATTGGAATGAGGGGACTAAGCTGTGCAGCATGGTTCAGGTAACGGACAGCAACTGGGCCGGTGCCAAAGCTCTCTGACTGAAAAGGCCCCACACAGTCTAAGTGCATCCACGCAGGTGTTTCCATTTTGCTTGGCTGATTGGAGCTCTTCTCAGTTCTGTGCGGGCATGTACAGCTTTTTCTTATTTGACATCTGTGTTTCCTGTGAGCTGCACCTGTTGGAATAGGTCCAATAACATCTTTATCACTCTTACTGGCACAAAGGATCCAGTTACCTACATAACATAACATGGGAGGTCTAATTAGTCAACTTAATTGAGAATATTTGTGTAAGTGCATGTTTATGCCCAATCACAGCATGCTAGATTAAAACATATCTTCTGTTGGCTTTAACTTTGTTTTTTAAATCATTTTACTATGCATCTCATTCATGTCTGCACACATTTTTCAGTTATGCACATCAGTTGCAAGAGTCAGTGGCTGTGTCTCAATTCGCACTTTATTCCTGTAGTGCGCACTATCATGGTTTAAGTGCTGTCTTAAATGGAATACTGGACGTTGGGCACTTACCAGTAGTGACGTACCACAAGTTAGACTATTTTGCTTCATGCTATAATTATTATTTTGTGTCCACTACATGGCTAAAAACTGCTAACATTTACATATGCTAACTGTATCACAGTCTCAAACAAATGATTGGATCTATGACTTATTGTATGTACAAAATTAAATATGTAGCAAGCTGTGCAAATTAGCCTCCGCTGCAGTATTGTTTGCAACTATTATTTTGAAAGTCTAGCATTTCCTTTTCTGTTCCGTCAGCAAGATGGCGTCGGTTTAGTGCGCGAAGTGTAACCGACCCGACTTAGCACACGTAAATGTTAACAGTTTTTAGCCGTGTAGGGGACACAAAATAATAATTTTGCCAAAATAATATGTGACTTACCGTCACTACCAGTAAGTGTCAAATGTCCAGTATTCAATTTTTATTTTATTTTATTATTTTTTATGTTAAACATGTAGGATATGTGTATAAAAATATATATGCAAGTGTATTTGTGTCTATGTGTATATTTCTTAGTCATTGTCTGTTAATGTTGTATGTGGCACCTTTAATAGCACTGAGTCCAAGACAAATTTGCCCCCAGGGACAATAAAGTTTATTTTCATTTTTTTGTATAAGCAGCAACCCTGGAATACATAAAAAACAAACTGTTCACCGTCTTCCATTAATCCTATGTTCATAGTTAAATAGCCACTGTAAGATTCTGTTATTCAGTGAGTTCCAGACACTTAAAATGTTTCCATTTTTTTGCATGAAATCTCTTAAATGAGCCATGGATTAAATTAGAGCATCTGTATTTGCTCATGAAAATCATGAACCTAATACTGCAGCACAGCAGCTTATTCCTGGAGATTTTACACTGTGTACTCAAGTATGATACTGTAAATCTGTGGTCAAATAACTTTGTAATGTCTGACTTGAATTCTTGTTCAAAAGCAGTTGCAGATTAGTTTGATCCTCTCTGAGGCCAGACTGAGTCACTTGTGGCAGTAGAGGTTCGACCACCATTCCTCCTTACTAGTTACAAAGCACAAGCGCTGGAAACTTTGACTTCTGACAAAATAAACCAATACAGGAAGCCCATTCCAATAATTTGGTTTGATTTTGGCCTCTATTTCCATTAAGATACCAGTGAAGATACATGTCATAAACCGAGGAGACCAGCATTTGATTCACAGCCAAGGATAGAGAGTGTGAATTAAAACATACGTCCAAGAGCCAAATGATGTCATGCTGCTCATGCTTGCACACTCTCCACCCTGCGGTGCTGGTCTGCATCCAAACTTCTATAGCAGCAGTAAAAAACCAAAGTGTAAAAAGGACTGTGTGTGTGTGTGGTACAGACAGTATATGTGCTCTACTTTTACTGATTGTTTCATAGGTCTCAGGCATGAACATGCACTACAGCTTTGGTCTGTTGGCCTCAGTAGAGCCTTTAGGCGAGAGAGCATAGACAGAGAAAGAGACAGATATAAATCTGAATACTCACCTCCTCCTGTTTCTATGATTGTTAACCTTCGTTTGGCTTGCTCTCTGACTAAATGAATAGCCTTTTTTCCTAAAGGTATGGATGGCAGATAAATAGAAATAGGTTTTTTTACTTAAAACTAAATCTTTTATGTACAGTATTAAGGAAACTTTTCAAGTCATTCATATTTTGCCTGTCTCATCTTTGATTCCCTCCTTTTTCTCTTCCATTGTTCATCGCCTTCGGTCTGCAGCTTGGCTTTCACGTCCTGACCTACTTTATTATCTGTCAAAAGGCTGAAGCTGCAGCTACTCTTGGTCTGTAAGGAAAAAATGGAGCTCGAGTCAACTTGAATGATGTTTGAATGGAGAAAACTGTCAAAAGCTGAGAAAAGGAGCCGGCTCAGCATAAATGCGTCATAGAAAAGATGCAACATATGGGAAACAGCATCAGAGCGCCATGTTTTGTTTGCAGCATTTTGATGCTGCATTATAAGAGAAAGATTGTGAATAAAAGTGCAATCATTGTGAAGGGGATGCCTGAAGAGCATGCAATGCAAAAGAGTTTCAGAAGCTAGAAGAGGTCTTTTTTTCTGAGAGATTGAGATATTGATGGAGGACAAAAATAAAATCATGTTGTATTTGAGATAAAAGGATTTTTTTCTTTTGGCTTTCATCACACACTTGAGGAAAGAAAAGGGCAAAACATTATTTAATCTTTGTGTTGAAAAGAACCAACTGAAGTAGTTTAATCAGGAACTCAGAACAAGCCACTAAGTCTCCTGAGCCAAATGAGGTTGTGTTTATAAGAACGTACTGGAACATTTTGCATATTTTTCACATCATGCAAAGTGTAAAATCCATCTTCTGACAACGCATTCATAGTTAAATACAGCAGAGTGGCTTAAAATCCCTGTTAGTTATTAATCCATGTGCACGGAGCAGACTGTGGATCAGAAGATGACTAGTCGGTGTGACTGATGTGCTCACGACACAGTCAGAGCTTACTGTAAGCGACAAAGCCGAGTAAACCGCTAAAAATGTGCTGAGGCAGCATGCGTTAACCCCCCCCAACACACACGTGCACACATGCAGTCATTTCCCAGAATACAGTAAGCACTTGATTTTCAGAAAGAATTAGACGAGTCCGTGCTGAATTTCCAAACAATGGAACTATATTGGCGTGGGGTGAGGATAGCAAGGGTCATCAACTTATACGAAGTGAGTTCCCCACAAATTTCAAAGAAAGGTCAGACATATCCTCTCTTGACAAGTCTGTCATGCATTTCCTGTCTGACATGAGCAACATTGCTTGTTTTGAGTTAATGGTAGAAGAAATGGGTAAACCCCATGAGCCGTGATTAAACTTTGTGCCACCTACAGAGGTTCAAGCTCCGTCAAGGGGAAATTCCCAGGAAAAAAAAAGATTGGGGGTCATAGCCGATCTGTCAGATTTCCACTACAGTATTTATGTGGGAACTTAAGTACAACGACACCACATCAAAGCATGCACAGCATCGGTGACGTTGTTGTTTACAGTCTACAGTAAAGATGGAGAGCAAAGCCATGTGCTAACCTATATTTCCTCAGCCAAAAATCACCTTTTACTGTAAGCAGTCTGCGTGCGGTTTCTCCGATTCCCAAACTTGTTAAGATGACAGTGTGCGTTTGTTGCCATGGCACAGCAAATGAAGTCACCAAAACCAAATTACACATTTTGGAAATGTAAACTGCAAATCAACATGGTGCCGTAATCTGCATAGAAAATTACAGTGCAAGGTAAGAGGAGAAACAACTGGCACAGATGATGCGTTTAAAGAGCCCTGTAGGCTGTGGGGTTGGGTGAGGATTATAGGAAGCAGTACGTGAGATGGCAGATTGGCTAAAACCCTGTCAGCACATCTGTGTGGCCCTGGTGAATGTGGATTGGACAAGGAGAGATCATTGGACCCAGATGTTGGGAAAGCTTTGGTGCTTTTGTGCCACAAGAATTTTGCTCAAAGAACAAGTGCTTATTTTCTGTGATTTCAACACAGCCTAAATATTCAGATCTGTTAGGAAATCATTTGTCTTCTGTTAAGTGAGCAGTGTTTAAATGGACAAATTATCTCAGGTGGTCTCTCTCTCTCTTTTCGGAGAGAGAAGAGATGGCTCACATTTGATCCACGATGGCCCAACCATCGGCGAGGGGATTTACACCAGCTGTCTTTAGGAGTTTTCTGTTTTTCCAATTTCCCACATGCAAACACGGTTGAGTCAAATATTTTTTTTTATGATTTAAACTATCAAAGGAGTCACTGATTTTGAATAAATTATAAAAACATTCACAGCCAGGTCACGTTGCTCCAGGACCCAACTGTGACACCTGCAACGCCTAAAGTCGGAAAACAGCAAAACATTTATTGGAAAACAGATTTTTGGCAACCATGTCTCAGTCATCACTCATGAAAAGGCTTTCTCAGAATTTGTGGTTTCTGCTCATCTGCAGTGTGGTATTCAGAAGGTCAGATGAAGTTTGGCTCGAGCATGTCCTCAGAGAAATAATTTTGATTTACTGCCGCATGTTGTGGACCTTAACAGGTTGAAGCTGTGGCTACGCTGTTTCTTTTACTTTCCAATTGGCGTTACACAACAAAGCAGTGAGTGATGGTTAAGCTTTCGCAAGAGTTCTTTCCAGAATACGTCCTGCTGTGGTGTTGAGGGTCAGCGTGACCTGGAGAGACTTTACGAGCTTTTTTATTTGTGTCGTTACACATCAAATGCCGGAAAGCGTTTCTACCGTTTTGCTTCCTCCGTATAAGACGAGTAGATGATAAATATGCATCTAAATATGCATGTGTTTCTGCTAATGAACATTAATTCTGACCAAAAAAAAAATCAAAAGTAATTTATATGAGCATCGTGGCATTGGTATTTGTGGTAAGTTGCGTGGCCAGAGTGGCTAAATGAAGGCGGTAGGCAGAGGTCCTCCAACATGAAAACTTTGTTTATT
>JBAMHV010000026.1:6445371-6473260 GCA_037177535.1 Pseudomugil gertrudae | reverse complement strand
AGAGGATCTCTGTATATACATATATACATGAAGATCTTCTTGGCAAAGCAAAATTGCTCAGCACAATATAGCAGCCATACCATCATTCTGCCTGCTGAGATGCTGGACAGATGTGTTAAAAAAAAAAAAAAGGAATGGTCAAAGGCTGTTTGGGGGAGGAGTTTGTGAAAGGTCAATTACCCATTGATTACAGTGGTGTTGCAGCAGGGAAATTCCTAACACTTGCAGGACTGCGGCCCTCGAGGACTGGAGTTGCCCATCCTTGGTCTAGCTATCATAAATCTGTCTATCATCTGACTATCATATATCTATCTTTCATATATCCATCATCTAGCTCTCATCTATCATCTAGCTAATGTATGTCTATCTATCATCTAGATAATGTATATCTATCTATCATCTGCGTTCATAGACACTTCAACGTTGTTAAGTCTTCTCCAGGCACAGCAATTTTTTTTCTTTGTCAGCTCAGCAAGAAAAGGGATTTCACCAGCAACATAATTAAATCCCCCTCCAGGCGAACTGCTCACTGCAACGAGTTCCGCTGTGGTTTAAGGATGTGTGCAGAGATCTACTTGTGCACCTCGAGTCCCCAATGACTCATTTGTTTATTTTTCTCAGGTTTATTTATTCAGCAAAGTTTTGCTGAGCAAGCATGCTCTCCTGTCTGCATCTCCCGCTCATAAAATTTCACTGCATCACACCTGGAAGCTGCTCAGCAAAACCACAACCTTCTGCTGATGACTGCTGAGCAGCTCTACTCGTGTATCCGTTAGCCTACTTTGCTCAAGGGTGCCTCTGACAGTTACTGTTGAGCGAAGTGTGAATTATGCTTCTTCACTTCCTTTATGCAGGGTTTTCCAGGCACGCATGAGATTTTAAGTGTCGGAGCGCAGCAGACACAGGTGTGTACATGTGTTTTGTTTCCATGCAACAGTAGATGTTTGTATTGGGAGATTGATGGGTTTGATGACCAATGCCAGTGATCCGATTATTTTGGCAGATACAGAGATTGCTTGTTTGTGCTAATGCGTTGTGGGAACAATATGATTACTTTCCCCCCATAAGAAATAAATTAACATCAAGTCATATGTTTTTGTCTTGCTGCAAGTTTGAGTCCAGATCCAATATACTCCTAAAATTGTGGCATTAATATGAATAAAAAAATCTTTAAGATGCTACTATAGAAATGGTGCATGTTCATGAATGACTTGACAACCTTTATTTTCTGTTTTACTGTTTATTACCAAGTGGCAACATCTGGTGGTTCAAAGTAAAACCAATGCAGAAGTGTTACAAACTGCAGTTCATCCCTCAGCTGCTAGAGGCTCCAAAATGGAGTCAGTCCCCATAAGGCGCTTTTCCATTAGTACCTATGCTCCCCTACTCTACTGGCCCGGGAATACTATACTCTACTTGACTGCTTTTCCATTACAAGTCGTGATCCTCTAATGAGGGAGGGGTCCCCCTGCAATGAGACCTTCTAGACACTTTGCATGGGGTCTGCAGAACACCACAGAAGAAGACAAATACCATAGAAGAAGACAGACACGAAGATAGGAGACTTCACGGTGGATTTTGGGTATTCGTGGGAAATAGACTCATGGAACAAATCGAGAGACATTGTCGGAGGGCAAGACAAAACACCCTGGATCACATCAGGCCAATCAATGGACTCCAGCCTGTGGACGTCACACTACCCACACGACTCGACACGCTTGGAACCCCAGTGAATTAGGTACGGAAATGTAACTGCATGGTTCGACACACCCTTATGGAAACGCCCTGTTTCTGGGTATAGTCGTGTAAGGGCGGGATAAGTAGGCACTAGTGGAAAAGCGGCTATAGACTCCCATGTGAAAGAGGCCAACTTCACAGCAACAACAAAAAGATGTTTTCAGCCTGGTTTAATAGGTCAAGTTTATCTTCATGAACTGTGAGGAGGATGATTTAATTCAGTCAGCATGGTTAGCTCTTAGCCACTGCTTGAATTCAGTATTCACGGGTGACATCATGGAGCTCTTTGTCAATTTTTTTAATATAGGCAAGGCAAGTTTATTTATATAGCACCTTTTATGTACAGGACAGCTCAAAGCGCAATATACTGTCTATAGTTGTGATGAAACAGTTTTGTTACTTCCTGGTTGTAAGCTATGTATGTTTGTCAAATGTTTGATTAGGATTAGAAAAATGTCATAGTGCAAATATATATTAGTTGCAAAGTATTGCCGTCTTGTTTGTTGGTGACCGTTTAACACTTTATATGCTACTGCTCTCAATATTACTAGACACCGTAAAGTGACTGGTAAGCATGAGCAAGTGTTGCCTGACTTCATCAGAAATTCAATGACAGCAGTTACGTAAAAGACAACATTTCTATTACTTATGCAACAACAATTTGACTCAAAGTCAAGAAGTGCAGGAGTAGTAATTTTCATGACAGAAAAACACAAGCCAGAAACTAACAAAGGGCTTTGTTGCTAACTTTAGCCGATTAGCAATAATCAAACATGCTGAAACTGATGTACCCATTGTGACTTTGAGATGGTATTCTTTATACTTCAATCTATGTTAAAAGTCACCTAATTTGATGTTCCGTGACAAGTATTTCAAGAATATTTTGTACTCTTATCCCACCATGAGGCTAATGAAAGCAGCAACATGATCGAAGTGTTATGTACAGGGATATATTGTTACCACTTCAGCAGAAACAGCCTGTTAGCACTTTGTGCATTCCCCATTGTAAAACTCTCATATTATTGGTATCAATTCCAGGTTTCTGTTGCTGAAGGCGCAGATGAGGAGCGAGCATAAAAGGCAGATTTTGCTGATACTTTTAGGAAGGTCATAATGTGTGTAACCAAGTAAACAGATCTTTTGTATGTCTCTTGGACGACGGTGCTATATCCATGTTTCACTTGGGAACAAACCAAGCATGAGCTTTAATAGGGATCAAAGTTAGTGCAATTGGACCCAACCTCTCCCACATACAGAAATTGAATTATAATTCATCCTGAAGAAAATATCCCTGCTAACAAGATACTTTATCATATCCTGTTAATCCAGACATCCTATCAACCAGAACAGAAAATCTTTTCACATGCTGATCATCAACATCTTCAGTTTTCATGGTGCAAAAATTATGGAAAAGTATTTAAAAAAAGAGGAAATTAGTTTTTTTGGGGCATCATTTCTAAATGATTGCTTCTAAGAGAGGTTAAGCTCCACCACTGAGATCATCTTGATTCTTTATTACCATTGGCAGGATTTATAGACTAAATAATGATTGTGTAATGGAATCGTTTCGGACTTAAACTCAGGGAACAAATGGTGGTGGTAATGTTCATTCATGCTGGCAATTATCTCTTCCCTTTTTCAATAGAAAAGACAAAAACCCCTCAAAGCAAAGAAAATATTAACTTTGGAAATGCACAGACTGTGTTGCATTGATCCAGGATTATAACCACTTGTGTGGGTGTCCGTCTGCGGCACTCATTGCTTTGACACTGGGCAGCTATTAAGAACAAATCAGTCTTGGTTTGAGAACATGTCTTCACCTCAAGCTGTAATTTCCAGGCAGATGAACCTTCAAACGAAAGATTTTTTTTCGGCTCGGTGCTTTGGAAAGATCATCACAAACATGGTTTCAGAAAATCAATGAGAGGCGTATTATGGGACATAAATACCAGCATGAACATATAGATCGAGAACATCTGAACCTAATTAGGTTGGTCAAAGCCCATATATCTTATTAATGTTGAACAGTAACTGACCCATGATCAGGCCTTTCCCACCCCAAAGGGGCTCGTTGTAAAAGGAAACACCTACGCCCCATCATGACTCAGTTTTGGGAGTATTCACATTCATTCGTTTTTCTTTAAAAATACAGGAAAAATATAGTTTCATATAGTTATATTTCAATAAGGGATGGTCCAGCCATTTGGCATACCAAGCTTTTTCCCTGTGGGCCTTTTTGCACCTACACAGTTTATCGGTTTGACTGGTCCACATTATACTCAGTAGATTGGTAGCCTAACTCATACTGGGCTGGTCTGCTCCAATATTTAAATACCACCCCATCTGGCTGCAATCATTTATCCAAATAGTCAGCACGGTATTTCCTGACCACCAATACATGAAACATGTTTAGTTGTGGCTCATTGGTTCTGTTCACAACAGACACCAGAATGAACCAATCGAATGCTTTAACTCCTGTTTAGCAGCGGATGCCGCTACCATTCAGAAACCAGAAGAGAAAACTGAGAGGAGACCCAGAGAAATGTGATGTTTAAACAAGATAAAGACGCAGGTAAATGTACAAAAAATGTTTCAGCTGCTGTGGATGATGATGACGTAGACGGTGTGGTATACTTCGCTTATTACTCATCACTGAGAATCTGTTCTGAATAAAGAGAAGCATTAAAACGAGTATACTGATCCATACAGGACAATTAGCGGTGAATAGGTTGTTTACAAAGTTATGATGAATGGTAGCATGTTAATAAAACAAGCTTTTTTATTTCAACTTTAGTTTGTCTAATTACATTCATGAAATGATGTCAATGATTCCACCTGAATACCAGCTGGTTAAATGGTTGTGTTCACTGGTTGAAACAGTAAATCTTAAATGCTGTCCCTTTATGTCCTTCTGATCTAAATCATCTTACTGAAAGTGAGAACCTGATTTTCTAACCATTCATCAGCATTAACTGTGAGTCAGCTATTTTAAAAGACTTTATTGGCTGATTTATTATTTTATAATTTTGTATTTTGGGTATGAAATTTGTTAGAAGCTGCTTTTGCATAATAGGAAGTTTAATTACAGAAATCACACTTAAGAGTATCAAATAATTCTGGACCTGGTTGCATTAATATAATTAAATATAAAAAAATGTATTTGTGGTATGTAGGACTGTCTTGGTCGAAATAATGAGCAATTTTTCACCTCTTATTCTTAGTTATGATGGCTTGTATGCTACTTTTCCCATTGTTTTTGCTGTTCGGGTAAAGGCCAGCTAGTGACAGCATGTAGGGTAGAACTGTAAACCATTCTTCTCAAATTACTATCACATACATACAGTACAAGCTTTGTCAGCAGAATGTGTGCTTTCACATAAAACCTAATGAATCATCATTTTCCTGCAGGCTTGTGTGAAGGTGTGGTTGTGCTTATATGGTACACTGTGAAACATTAAATTTCATTTCCCCAATGTCATTTTTTGTTCTGGGACTTACCATCTTTGCATCTTTGCATCGGCCTTTTCCCATATTCACCGCTTTTGATTTGGTGGCAAATTAACATCTCAGCATTGCTTTTGTTTAAAAAAACATTTTCTTCTGCAGCATTTCATTCTTTCAGTACATTAATCTACTTTTATGCTCATGTCAAAACAGGTAAGTACAACACCACATGAAAATGACACTGTGCATACCTAAAACACTGAGAAAGGGGGTCAAAAACTGAATTTAGGGAGCTTTAAGATGGGTGTTATCACAGTGCCAAGGAGGAAAGACATCAGTAATGATCTCAGGTTGAATTTTTGCTTCCCATTAATCCAGAAAGGCTTCTAATGCTGTTTCTAAACTGTTGGGAGTGCAGTGACTGTGATTATTAACAGACAAGAACATTCAAAATGCAGTCAGTCTGCAAAGTGGACATCCCAGCAAGTTCAGTCCAAAGTAACATTGTGTAAAACAAAGAGCTACATCCCAGACTCTGCAGGCTTCCATTAGTATGTTAAAGGTAAGAATGACTGATATCCAGTGGTGGAGATTGGCATTGCAATAACCTCAACTGTCAATGATTGCACAGTGAGCTTATGTGACTGAGAGGAAGAGCTGTTTGCAACTGCATGATGATCTCACAGCGCTACATTTTCCCAAACTGCCTAAAGAAAAAAAAAAAAGAATCAAGGTGTCACAATCAATTCAAGTAGAGACCTCAACATAGCTGAAATTGTGTGTGTTTATAAGAAAACTTTGCATAAGCAGCTGCTGAAAACCTCAGTGTTCTCTAAAAGTGATTTAATCATCCATCCATCCAGTACGGCTTATTCCAATGAAGGATGGAAGGCAGTGCGGGGTACACCCTGGACAGGTTGCCAGCACATCACAGGGCCAACACAGAGACAAAAAAAAGATAGTCGCATACTTTTAAATGTCTTGTGTTGTTCATCTGAGGTCATATTTATTTTACTTTAGGACTCTGTAGGAGCAGATTCAAACAGGAAACACAAAACTTTTAAAAGCTAATCTTTAAAAATGACAAATTAAGAACAGCTACTGTGTATATAGAGGCAGGACGAAGGGTTTTCTTCATACTGACAGAGTGAAACCTGCATATTTGCTTCCAAATCTGACTTGTCTTGCTTAAGCTTGACTGAGATGCCTCACAGTCGCCTTAAAAAAATACTGAATCAGATTTAATCCTCACATGTCTAACTGAAAATGCACTGTAGGTGGATGTGGATGATGCCAACACTGATGAGACCTTGCATGCATGATCACTGTTCTGGAGAGATTTCACACGAGCGTGAAGCTGAAAAGGAAGTTAGTGAGCTGTTGCGAGAACACGGTGAGCTGTGCAGAGCCCATGCTCTGCCGTTTTGGCTGGAGAACAGCTGGCCCGTTTCAGAGACGAGTGCCTGACGGCCTCTTCCTGACCAAAATGGATGTGAGGAGAAACCCGCTGTAAGAGAAGCCCAGTTTCCACCCACAATAAGCCTGAACTCAGCGCTGTTATCTTAAGGAAACCCTCAGGAGCTGTGAATCGGTCAACCTGCGGATATGACAGGAGTCAGGAGTGTTTTTCTAGCAAATGGGCTAAATCAAGGCTTCTCCTGAGAAGATTATCACTGGCACAAACAGCTCGCTTACATCACCGATGAGGTTTTAATTATTTCCTGCAAGATCTCTGTTCATTATCAGCAAGTGCACCGACAATGTCAGAAGGCCAAGAATGTCTTGAGGTGGCAAAAAGGCACTTAGGATCACTTGTAATTAGCTTCTGCTGCTAAGCTTTATGAGCTACTTGTGAACATTAAACCCATCAGTCTCATTGAATCTGTTTCACATTAAACAGCAACACTCAGTTCTGTTTGGGACATAAAAAAGAAGCAAAAGAAGGTGGAGTGCAAACCAAAACAACCAGGTTGATTTTTCCACTTGATAAGACTTCCATAGGAATGTTCTGTTGTTTGAGTATTTACAGTCCAGTGGCATCTGCATGTTCAGAGGTTAGGTTTTTCCAAAACGACAGAGTCTCTGTGTGGGAAGGTCATACCTGGGTGAGATGCCTCTCACAGACTGTACACATTTCCACTGCACAGTTTGGCTCAGATTAGATGTTCTCGTTCATGTTTTCAGGTGTTTCATGAAAGTGACAAAAATAAAAGGGGCCCAGTTTCAACACATGTAAGAGAAACAAAATCAGGACTATTTTTTAAAAAACCATTTGTTCTGTTGTAGAAAAGCAAGCTGACTTTTGGAAAAAATGATAGGCTAATTATGGATAAGGTCCTCTGGAGGACCCCTGAAGCCCCCTGCTGCATATCATATCTGGACATTCACAACACTCTGTACAAATGCAGTTTTTGCACAATGCATACATTGCACATATTCCAGCCTTACTTGTATATACCCATATTAGTCCGTTATTTTTATATTAACATTACTTTTTTATACCTTGTCTACTGTTCTTTTTCTACTGTTGTTGGGCTTGCACATGAGACCAGGGTAACTAATTTCGTTCCAGCCCATGTATTTACATGTATTGTATTTACATGTGCGGAAATGACAATAAAGAACCTTGATTAAACATCATGGAAAGTTAGAAAAATGACATTAAATCCATGTAGCAGATGTTACATAGCTAAACAGTTGTAAATAATTACTGTTTTAGTATTTAAATATAAGCATCAGGAGATAAAAGTTAAAGTTAGCAGCATTGAAATGTTATTGGATAGAAGCTTTTGTTTTTATGTAGAGATTGAGAGACCACAGTCATACACACATAAAAAATTAATCTTTTCAAAAGTTGTTCAAACATTATTTTTCTTACTCATTCAAGATTCTGTACAGATATAGTATTCATTTTCCCATACGTTTCATAATAACTATCTGCTTCTTTACCATCTATAATAAACTAATGGTCTAATTATGTGGTGCTTTGGTGTTGCATCTATGCACTTTCAGTCATTTCTGATGTGTGCTTTTTTTTATGTCTATTATAATCTGTCTTAATATAGTCCTAACCATTTAATTCTTTTTAAATAAATATTTATCTTCCCAAATAGGACACGTATATGAACACAACTTTACCGAACAGTCAGGCTTTATGAGTTTGGTTGTAAATAAATAGCCCATGCAGAGTACAAATTATACCAAATCACACTGGCTTGGATCATTCAAACAGACCATCAGGCAGTTGTAGATTTCCAGATAGTTTTTGCACCACCTTTTTAAATGAAGGCCTTTCCTTGACAGTGGTTTACCTCCCAGCACTCTCCTCTCATAGTCAAAGCAGACATGCATATGGTCCTGATTTTCATTTCAACGGCTTATCCGTTGATTGGGGTGGACACCAACCGCTGCGCTGCTGATGTTCTTTTTAAAACTCAAGTTGTGCTTTTTCTTGCCTTGACAGACTCGATGTTTTGAGTTTGTTTGGCTGTCTGTTTTATGTTATTCAAAATGCTCAACTTTTTTTCATTGCTCAGGAGATTTCTCGAGGAATAATAAAGGAAACGTTGCCATCAGTGCGTGTTGAGTGTTCAAATAAAGGTGTCAAATCAAATCAGTTCACACCAGCTGTGAACAGTCTTAAGAACATGACTCCAAGCAAGCCTGTCACCTTTAAAGCTATGACTTAGAAAGTCAGGACAGAGCAAACGGACCCACAATGCACTAGGTGGGAGAGAGTTGCTCTCTACTGTGGCAGCACCAACATAATCTATCAGAGGGGAATTTGAACACTGTCTGAAGCTATAAGAAACTAGTTTTCACCTTGTTTCTTTGCCTTTCTTGGAGTTAGATTCCTACTTTTTACTTGGACTTCCTCTATGATGACTGTTGCACTGAATTCCCCTTCTGGCTCACTCAGTGGTTTGGCCAGAGAAATACGCCTGTAATCAATTTGTTTGATCTCGCCTGACTATTGAGGTTGTAACCATTTTATTTATTAAAAATATTCAAGTTTGCTTGTATTGGGAAATACACAGAGACTTTGAATCAAAAGAGCAAAGTGCTAAAACACATGGAATTTAGATTACACAACTCTCTTTATAATTAATCTTCTTCACTAACAAATACAAAAACAAGGTATGACAAGCTATTTGATGGCATTTTTTTTAAAGATTGAAAATGGAAAAACACTCTTAAGCTTTCCCATTCCAATAGCTATGAAATCAAATGTATTTTAATCAGTTTTCACAGAAAACCTTGAGCTGGCAGGAAATAATATCTCCAACTATGACTGTCACATCCGAAAAGAGCGAACAAGGAGAATAATGTTGGAATAATGTGTGCTAAAATACAAAAACCAGCTATGAAGGGAAACTAAATGAGCTTTCCTGTCACATAGGAGGTGTGGGATTTGCCAAGTGGAACTTAAAACAGGTTGTGGACAGTAAAATAAAAGTAGGAATAAAAATGAAGAGAGCAGCAGGTTAGCCAGCAGTCATGTGACTTTAACGCTTCAAATTTCATACGAGTTCACGTGAGTGTTCAGACACACGCTTCATGTTGCACCGTGACCAGAGCTTTGCTTCTATCTGAATCACTTCCTGTAAAATTGGAGCCCACCAGCAGCCTTTTAAATGAACTTCACAAGGTGCTGCAGATGGAACAATGCTGCAGTAGGAATAATCAGTTAGAGATGGTTTCCTGTTGACAAAAACTAAATAAACAGCCACATAATGTCAATGTAACTGATCTGTATTGCTTTAATGTTTTTTTCTTTCCCAAGGAACAGGTAAGCCATGACAATATAATGTAAATGATAAGCGCAAACAAAATCTGAGACCCTTTTGTACATCCTTGGTAGCACATTCATACGACATACAAATCCCACCTGCACAAGGGGTCGCAGATTCTTTTTTTCAGTCACACAAGGCAACTCTTGACTCAAAGCCAACAGGTACAATGTAATTCCAGATTTTTCTTTCTTTAAAAAATATTTACTTTGCGTTTCATTTGTTTGTTTTCTCAATATAGATGAACATTCAATCATGGAATATTTTTCTCTTTAGGTTTCAGACAGCGTGAAACTTGTTTATTAGTTGGATTAAATGTGCTGTACCTCTTGCTTTCAATAAAGCGCCACCATACATTCCAAAATCTGTCAACACGGACTGTTAAAACTGCAAAAATGTGACGATGAAACGAGGTTTAAAAAAGAAAAACATGTCAAGAAAAAAAAAGAATAAATAAGAATAAATAAATTGCTAACTCTTGGGGGGGGGGGGGGTGGGGGGGGTGGGGGGCTGGAAAAGACACCTTTGGCAGGCAGTCTTGACAAAGCTGCAGCTGTGGAGCTTTAGCATCGTGGTGAGACTCGTCTGACTTTATTTACCTTCAGCGTTGACACCCACATGAAATTTATGTCACTCCTCTTTTAGTATTGTGAATATAAGTGCTTTGTTTATGCCCTTCCGACAGGACACAGCCGGCTTTTCTTTCTTGAACAGGCGATGGAGGTGGACACATTTTTGGAGCTCTGAAATGCCAGTAAAAACAAAATCCGAAAAAAAAATACAAAGTTTTGTCACGTGCAGCCTAAAGTCTCGCTGTATGAGTGCCAGGGGCCCTTGGTAAACTGTACATCCCATAACACTCACATCTGTGAGCACTGGCTGGTATGTAAAATATCTGCTTAAGCTAAGCAAAGTGTGTGAATCAAATTAAAAATGGCAGCCAAGAAGCTGATGGATATGCAGACTGCAGTCAACACAGATGGAACAAGTGGGAATCTTTGGCAAAAATCATAATTGTAAATATGATGGGTGCAAAGAGCGGTTTTCATATTGCATTTTAGTTTGGCCTCTGAGGTTCCCTTACTCTAAATCCTACCAGCTACAATGCATTTGCTTTGGTGAGTGCAAAACGCACTCGGATGCTTCTATCCATGCAACTCGGCTTCCACCTCATTCCTGCCCGGCCTCTTTCTGAGAGAATGCAAAAACAAAAAACATAATGAGCCAAAAACAAACATACACATGTACAAAGTAATGTACACCATATATTCAAACATCTCAAAATCCTCTGATTTTGAAATCATTAGCCAAAATAAGTATATATTTTTTTTTCTCAACCCATTATTCTTTATCTAGACTGTACAATATATGTATATATGAGTAATCATGAGGGACCAAAGCAACAAAAATAAATACTTTTTCGCTATGTCACCTTTCAAAGTCGTATATCTATGTACATTTATATCAATAGCAATATTCCTTAGCTTATTGTGAGTGGTTGAGTGTGTGTGCAACAAACAGGCATTGCGCACAGTGTGTGTGTGTGTGTGTGTGTCTTTTTCCTTTGCCCTAAAGGTTAATCTAAATGTAAATTTTGACAACAGTGTGAAAGAAATAATAGTAATATATATATAAAAAAAACCTGGCTCAAATGGACCAAAACTGGACGGAAAAATTAAAAAGTTAAAATATCATGTGGCTACTTCAAAAATGGGTTGTCTACGTCTATTTTAGGACTCTTAGAAGAGTACAAAAATGTTGTCTATTTCATGCAATCTCTGACAAATCGAACAACCTCAGTGTACTTGTCTAATTTTTTTTCTTTTAAAGCACACAGCATAGAATGTTTTCAGTGATGAGTGTAGCTATGAGGGAGGGTGCGTTTTTTTTTTTTTTTTTTTTTCCAGGACAACAACATGCATAAAGAACAGTGCATAGGTCCAGGTCAATGGGCCAGTCCCTGGTGGTTTCCAGTGTGTTTCAGTGGCAGCGTCTATCAACAGATCCACGACTGCAAAGCAGGTGCTGATGGGAAAGTCTGAGGGCAAAGTGCAAGCCTGAATGCATGGCGCCACCTTGTGGGAAAACAGTCCTCTTCTCTCTACCATGCAATCAGAAGCTTGCTGATTTCAAGCGAGTTAATTCAGCAAGCGAGTTGGAGTGCTGAAGCGATCGGGTTGGGACCGGTGGCCGAGGTGATACAGGGTGATGCTGCACTACCACCATGTGGTGTTTCTCTTTTTTTTGTTGTTGTTTTTGAACCAGGTCTGCTATGCACAGTTTAGATCAGTTGTGGTTTCACTGCAGAGCCCTTTCCAACACACAGCAGACCCATAAATGACCTCTTAGGATTTCACAATGACTTCTTGTGGAAAGTAGAAGAATCAAGCTTAAAGATCAAGCTAACATGCAGAATGTCTTCAGACACTGTTTTGCTAAAAGCCATCAAGGCCAACTTTTTTCCTGAAGACAGGTTTTTAGAAGAAACCAGAATTCTTTTTCTTTTTTGTGTGTGTTTTGTTCAACACTTCATCTTTTAAAAAGAGGAAATAATAATGGCTTAATAGCTACATCATTCTTGCACTTGTATTGCAACTACCTTTGGTAAATCAATCAACAGAAACCCTGAAACATACGAGTCCTTACATGTTCCCCGACATTGTTCCTTTTGTCTGTAGCTAGCTAGACCTCTACGCACAGGTTCTCCTGTGTATAAATCTCCTTCTAACGGCCTCCATGTTTATCACGTGCACGACTCCACACCGCACGTCCTCTAGCTCCACCGTGGATCCGTACCAAAAGCCTTCACTGAGAGACAGCTCCAAAAATGACAAACCAGCAAGGCAGAGGGGAAACAAGATAGAAACATGAAACAGAAATAAGAGGACATCATCGAGTCCTGGCTAAAAAGGACACCAACGACGATGAGAAATTGCAAAATGGCCACTGCCTTTTGGGAGTTTTGGGGCTTCACCGCTTCATCATTTTGGAGACGAAGCTGACGATAGCGGTGGCAGGCTGATCTGGGTCCAGCTCAGCAAATAAGTGGCTGACATTGTCAGTTGTGCTTCCTTGTTTCCTTGCAACAAATCCAAAAACCCTAAAAGTCAGAAAAAAACATGCATTCAGTATTTTGCTACTCAAAAATCTGTCAATATGCAGTCTTTAAATTAATCAAAATACTTAAAGCAGCAACACCCAATTATGTATAAATTATATACTTACTTCACAGAACCACCTCCTTCTTTGCTCCATCTATGGATAGAAACAAGAGGGATAGGAATTCTTTAAGTAAACGCTGACGAACAAAAAGCTTAGATGCTAATCAGTAAAAAGGGTTCTTACGTCCTGCTCTGGGGGTCTATGTCACAGTAAGTTACCGTATTGATGGGATAATGTCTCCTAAAGAAAATCCTGCAGCAAAACAAAATATTTTGTTATCAAATGTGTTCAGGACAGAGTAGATTGTATTTCTATTTGTGAAAAGCTTTACATGTGCTTTGAAAAATATTTGAGATTACATAAGTTTATAATCCTGTGGAATCAGATAACTGTTCCTTCACCAGTTTTTAAACATCAGTCGTTATTTAAGCTTCTAAGTTACGTGCCACTGTTAACAGTCATAAGCTTATATATATGGAGAATTAACAGTAGTGATCACCTCACCAGTGGCAGCTGCAATGCAAATAGCACACGAGAGATTAACTGCTATACGTACTACTTTCAATTATTTTCTTTTGTGCATAAAAATCACATAATTCCTTAAAGTTTTAATGTTTTTCTCATTTAAAAAGTGACTTATAAAACCATAGCAGAAAAAAAACACTGCTAACACCAGCGTTGTTTCTGTCCATATTGGATGTGTTGACTCACTTCCTCTGGCTGTCTGTGAGCGTGATGCCCTGTGTGGATGCTTTAAAGTGGACAGTGGTGGCCGCAGGGAGAGGGTTGGTTGCCAGCGTCTGACTAATTGCCTTGGCAATCGCCTGAGGCCCCGTGAGGGATTCCATGTCCACAGAGTTGATGTAAAGAACGTTGCATGCTGGAAATAACACAGGCGTAGTTTTAAACCTGAGCAGCTATCAGAAAAGGAGAGCGTGCATGCAAGTTAGGCTAAGATGGTGGAATTTACACTTAAAACACAGTTTAAAACGCACACAATGAGAAACAGTATGCAGTGCACAGCAGGCAGCATGCATTAAAATGCTTCTATTGAGCAGAGATGTTTTTTTTAGGCGTGGACGTTTCTTTTTCTTTCAGTCTTTTCTTCAATTCAGAATGTGAATTTACAAGCAATTTAGAGAAACAGTTTTGAAAATCAGATCAAAATTCAATGCCAGTGCATGAAGATAAAAAGCAGTATTTACCATGTGCTTCCTCTGGAACCTTCTGAACTGTAGAATAAGGATAATATTGTTTGAGCAAATGAGCTGATTTAAAGAGAGATCAATAATAAAGACTATAAAAAAGGGGAATTTTGATACATGTTGACTTTTCATGCTTTTTTTTTTACAGTACACTGCTGCAGCATCCACTATCAATACTAGTTTGAAATGCTTAGTTTTACTTCCCATCTCTTTAAGACTCCTGAATGCTGCAGTATGCTATGATTGGTCAAAATTGTTGGAGTGTGAGGCAGCTGCTTGTTCTTTTATGAAGTGTGCCAAACCCGCCTCTAGGCAGGCATTATGCAAAGAGCAGTGCCTTCTCTGGGAGACAATTTGGGTTTTAACACTGCAGACAATTCACATACACAGAAAAGGCAATAATACACTGAAGGAAATGAACATATCCTATAAACTGCCATATGTACCAAGACATAATGATTCATTAGGATTTCAATATTTAAATGCCAATAAATCTTACCTGCTCCTTGTTTAAGAAGTTCCACAACTGGATCAGTTGGTGTGGCAAGCTCCAATGCTTCTTCATTTGGGTCTTGAAATGACACAATGTTAGACACTTATGTCAGAAATTTTACAACAGCAGGAAGACGATCTGTTTGTACAAATATGTTCGTGTTTGACACAATTACTTAAACTGGTAATCCAGTGGAAAATAATCCGAAACCGAGGTAAAAGTGATTGCATCAGAAGAGAGACACGAAGTGGCTTGAGCAGACCTTTGGTGGGGATCATCAGCTTGCAGGGCAGGGCCAATGGGGTCATTGAGTGCTGGTACACCAGAGCAGAGAGACATCCTGCAAATATAAAGCACACACTCCTGTTACACTGGACCACGCTGGACAGTTTTGATGCCATAAGCAGAAAAATTAAACTCACCAAAATAGGGCTCATTGGGGCAACCCTTCAGTCGGACACCTTTGGGGCTTGTCTCAATCAGGAAGTGTCTCACCAGCTCGTTTGTCATGTCAGCAACTAGCAAAAAGAGCACGAATGAAAAAGAAAACAATGACTTCATTCACAAAAGATAAAAACCCTAACTCTAAATCACACACTGAGGCCATTAAGTGTGAAACGTTATAATAAGAGCATCTTAAAAAGAGAATTTACCCTTTTTGTTCTGTTGTACTGTCGGTGGGGGGCAGGCCACCTTCATTGCCAGGCCATAGGCTCCACGGAAAGAATGACTGTCCCTTATGATGAACGCCCCCGGTTCCCTGTCCTTTAACAGATTGATGGCTGAGAAAAGGAGATAGAGAAAGAAAAAAGAAGAAAAGCAATAATATTAAAAAAAGAAAACCACAAAGAGAGAGGGGAATACATTAACAATGCTAGCTGCTTAAAGCACTTCAAACGTGAGATGACTGAACTCTCACCTTGCTCTCTAGATATGTCTGGCTTGTACCAGAACTTGGAGGTGTCCTGGACAAACTTAACATTCATCTTAATGTCAGGATAACCATCTGTTTGGATGAAAATAAACAAGAGAAATGATCCTCACTGAGGACATAAACAATCTGGGAGTTAATAAGAAAACATCTCCTGCATCTCACCATATATGGACTTTGAGACGTCCGAGATGGTGTGTGTGCCGGACAGGTTTGGCGTGCTGCCACCGCTGGCTGGTGTCGGCGTCAGGTTCTTGTTGTCTGTCCTCTCTGCATCTCCGCTGGACATATGTCTTTTCTCAGGCAGCTGTGGGGAAACTGGGAAGGTGGGTGTGGGAGGTGGCTGGGTGATCCCCTGACGGGATGCAGCGCCCAGCTCATCGGGTGTGCTATGACCGCTTGCTGTTGTACGACGTCCCATTAATGGGCTCGGGGGAACAGCAGCTGCTGTTTTAGGGTTTCGTCCAATCAGAGGACTGGAGGGGAGGCTGCCTGGCAGGGGGTGTCTAGCCAGTGAGGGACTGGCTTGACCTAGGCGTCTTTGGAGAGCGGGGCTGGGTGGGGTGTTGGTGGCCACTGTGCGATGGAGGGTGTTGGGGCTGCCGGGAACTGTGTGCACACCCATGATGTTGACCTGGGAGCCCTCTGGGGAGGCGGGTCTGTGGGCATGCATGGAAGCAGGGCTGTGTGGGGCACCATCCAAAGAACCAATACTTCTGCTACAAAAAGAAACACACATTACTGTCTCCGCATCGCTGTTCTACCAAACACTGATCACACCTTTAACAGGACTTGCAAAGGTGCAAGCTCTCATTGTGGTACTTGCAGGTCATGTTTTGTTTCTACCAGACTTTGTCTTTCGTTGCAACTCTATTACTGCTGCCTGACTTTAGTTAGTATGTAGATTATTGGCCTGTTAGTACCACAAAACCATTTTTCTCAGACTAACAATAATTTGATGAAAAAATACACTTTTGAGTGTTTTAAGAAAGGGCACGCAGCATTACAAACTTTGCTAGCTCATGCTAAGCTACATGTATGCTAAACATATCGTTTTGAGGCATTTTATTTGTTTATTGTTTCGGTTTTACAAAAAAGGTCATTAAAGAAAAGACAGGGGTAAAAAGGGCAGCAAAATAGTTTGACACTGACTTATCAGGTTATGGCAGAATATCACCTGTCCTCGATTGTAATTGATATATTTCTTTTGTTAAGACTCAGTGTCAAGTTGTAAGTCTCTCACAATGAAGCGAAAACTGCAAAGATGTACGAACAAAAAAAAGACCCTGTGGGTCCTTTTTAGAGGCCAGTGAAAATATGACAAGTATGATTTAGCAGTGTTCTATAAAATAATGCTCATCTTCTCACACTCTATTCAGCTGAAGAAATTCAAGTTTTGCTTTAGATTTTATGGCCACAGGGAATGACAGTGCGACACAATCCATTCATAAAGAAATATTTAATGTAGCTGACATGCAAATGGAAATTACAAATAAGTGAAGCAATATAGTGCTTTTTTTTAAAACCGCTAAACCAGGGAGAGACACTGAGGTCACCATAAATCCTGTATTTCTATTCAAAATGTACAATATTAACCATTTGTTTACCGTCTCATTGCTTCTCTGAATCTTATCTTTGGACCATTTGTAGATATTTTTCATTTTATGTTCCTTTATTATAAACCTCTTCTATAATAAATGCTATGCCTTGCACAGAACTTTACCTTTTGCACCATTATATCACTCAGATCAGATTCAAACTCAAGATGTCTACTTAACTTTCAACAACTCCTCAGTTTCACATTTAACACATTGTTTTTGTTGTCAAATGTTTATTTTTTTGGTCTAATCTTTTTACAGACATGTGAGGAGAACATTATATCCCAGTTTGATGACTATTTTGGCTTCCTAAAGACAAAATCCCTTGATAGAAACTTCTGTTTTACTTGCAAGCAAATTAGCAACCAAGTGTTGGTTGAAACATTAAAAACAAAGCAGAACAAACAGTAAAAACTATTTAAAAACAATGTACACCTACAGACCTCGGTTACATGTGGAAAAGTGGAACAGAAAAGTAGAAGGACTTACCCATCAACACCGTGGATAGGACTGCTGGAGGAGAGGGGAGCATTAAAGGGTTGTGCTCTAGAGTCCCCATAACTCAGATTATCTGAAGAGGACAATCACACACATTTACACATACAGATGTACACTCTCAGTCCTGTAAACTGCCTTAATCACACATTTTACATCCAGAACAAACAAAAAAATGTAGCCACATAACATAAAAATAAGTGGGACTGGAAAACGTAAATGATCCAGCAAGTTTGCTTTAAAACAACAGAGAAGACTGGATGCAGAGCTGGAAAAAAGAAAGCATCTGGTTACAGTGAAACATCAAAAATGTCTAGTTATTTTATGCGGGCCAGAACTTGAGTATGCCGTTTCGTCAAAGGAGTGCACTCACCTTGCTCTCCATCATTAGAATCAGAGTCTGACAGCAGAAAGTGAGGGAAGAAGAAAAGGACAGGGGATGCGTTGCGGAAGAGACATGGAAGACAAACTTCTCCAAGTTGTGCTCAAAGTATAAATGAGTAGGAGTTATAAATATTTTAAAACAAAAGGGGGCGACAAAGAGTAGTTTTTAAAACATCACTTTATGCACACTCCAAGTGCTACAGTATGGACATCATGCAGTGATGCTGGGCATTGACAGGATATCAGGAGGTATTATGTACTGCTGCATAGTTTATACCTTAGAACTTTCTATTATGTCTACCCAAAAATATTCACTGTCATAACTTGTCTTTTTATGGCTGCATTTGTAAATATTTTAAACATTACTCTTTTAGTGTTTAGGAAAATGAGATAAAACCAAGAAACTACTGTAAATAAACTAAATAATAAACTAAACTAAATAAAACCAAGTATGCTGACCTGATCCACCTTGTTGATGAGGCTTTAATCCCAGTGCTGACAGGGGAGTCTTGGTCAAACCTGGAGTGGAGCGAGCTACAAAAAAAAAAAAGTCTTTAAATGTCTTTAATCTTTAAATGTATGCCACTAAAGCTTTAGAAATTCACACAACAATGATTGAAATAATGTGAGAAATGCACACAAATCATGCAAGAATGATCAATGCTATGCATAAAACCTTCCGCATACACATAATGCAGCATGGAAATGTAATGATGTTATTAAAAGCAATAATTAAATCAGTTAGACTCCATATACAAACTATGAACTTCACCTAATAAGTATACCCTGTAACCTGAGGGAAAAATACTAAATATTTACCCCGATTAATAAATTATAGCTTTAGTGTTGCCTTTCCTTTATAAATAACATAAAACAGTAAAAGTGCAAGTGGTATACAATATAAGTCAAAATTTGGACACACTTTACCATTAGATTTATTGTGAAACTGTGTCCAAACTTTTGACTGGTACTGTACAAGTAAATAAATGATCCAAATCTATAGTAACTTTCAATTTGCTGCATCATTTCAGTCATACTTTTGTAAAAGTGTGGGAACCTTTTAGATTATTCTACTAATTCTACCAAGATCAAAATAAACTTTTAGCTTTTAATGGTTTGGTAAAACACTGCATTCCTATTCCAAAAGCTTATCCCATCTGTAAAACATGGAGGTAATATTGTCATGGTTTGGGCCCATTATGCTGCATCTCAGCCTATATGGTTAATTATCAGTGAAAATGTTAGTGAAGCTCATCAAGAGACATGAGGCTCACATACATTTACCACTCACATAATATTCAACCTTCTTCCTTACAAAATTAATGACATTGTCAAAGAAATTTATGTAGAAAAACTCTGAATATTTCAGAAACTTTTAAGCACGACATCAAACGTCTTTTGAGTCGTTTGTTTTTATGGAAGTGTGGCAGTCCTAAAGAGTGAGGTGTCACATGGATTAAAAAGAATTTGACTAGGATAGTGCATAAACAAATGAGAAATAAATGAGTATTTATTCTCAGCACAATGTGCATTCATGGAAATGTTACAATAGTTACAACATGGTACATATAAAAGCAATAAGTAGGTTTGGGTTAGATTCTTTCCTCAGTGTTGACACTGGGTCTGGCTCAAAGATGTGGTTGTATTAATGTGGAACATTGATGGGGTGCAAACATGCCAAACTTATACTTTTCTAGCTTAAGCCATTTCAATTCTGAAAACTAAAAGTGTTTTGAAATCTCAGGCCAAATTGCTGAACTGCATTGAGTAAAATGGCTTTAAAAAAAAAGGAAAACTCTTAGAAATGAATTAAGATGAAAAGCAAATCATCAAAAGGCTTGCTAAAGCAGGCATGGAGAGGTGTAAATATGAATGATTGCACCACAGAATGCATTCTTACGGCAACAGCTGCATGTTCGAGACTGACTGCAGGAGAGGGGGCAGGTCTGCTTCACAGTGTTGCACCAATCTATCACAAAGACCCGACTCTACCTCATACACGTTTGCCTCATGTTTTTAACTTATATGTACATTAAATGTAAACCTATACTATATGCACAATTCTATACACTTATAAATACACACCTAAATGTAACAAATTTGTTACAAACAATTCAAATAAATGACACCAGGGACTAATGGAAATAAAGTCTGCAATATATGGCATTCTGCCATCTAAAGAAAATATGATTTGCACACACCTGCCATGCGTTTTGTATTTGCTGTGAAGTCAAAGCGACACTTTACAGCCTCAAGCAAATGTGCCATTTGTTTAAAATGTTTGATTAAGTTTCTTTTTAAAGTAATATAGTACAAGGATTGTAACCTGATATTGACATCAGTCTTATGACAATTATTTTACATGCTCACTTGTATATTTGAACAGATATAAAAAAAAAAGAAGGTTGGGTTCTTATAAACACAGTTTATAAGAAACAGCTGAAGTTAAACTGAAATTAAGAAGAATGTTTAAGACCCTGCTTAAATGCTAGTTCTGATGTTAAACACTCTTAGTATTAAACGAATATTTAACTTAACTAAAGACAATTTAATTGAATTCATTGTTAAAATTCTGACTAATTAGTTTGTTCAAATGTGACCATATTAATTCCCTAAAATTTCAATCAGGATCTCTATCAATGCAAATTTCAACTGGAAAATGTTTATTGGTTCATTTCTAATTAGTTCATGTAAAATGTGTGTTTAACCCAAGAATCCTGGAATTTACTATTGACCTGCTACAATGAAAAAAATAGTGTTTATTTCATTTTCTCATTTCTTTCATTAGATTTCTTATTGTTAGTAGTTTTTAAATGTGTAGGTTTGGTCTTTATCAAATCGGATTAGTGTATTTGTCTAAACTGATATTTGGAAAAACCAAAATTCAATAAAAAAAACATTTAAATAAAAATTATTTACATTTGTGGCTTTTATCTTTCTTTATGTTGATTTATTTGCTTTTCTAAAATGTTGTTTACAAAATAAATAAATAAAAAAACCCGCGTGAGCCCCGTGTCAGCAGGCAGCGTGAACCTACACATGTTGAAGTAAGGACTCTGTGGTGACACAGGGAAGCTGGGAGTTGGGGGGCAATTCTCACCACCGCCTCCAATTGTAGGACTGTTGGCAAGCCTGCCCGCCTCATCGTCCTCGAATGCCTCCCGGTAGCTGTGCATGGGACCCTTTTCAAAGAAATATAACATTTATGGCGTGATTACTAAATAAGAGCTAAAAAAAAAGACTATAAAGATTTTGTTTTCATTTATGAACCATGATCTGACAGAAAAACAAAAAAAAAATCAATGTTTTTATTTCAGTTGATGACACCATATAAAATGAGTCACTGTCCTCTAAAGTGGCTCATATGCAAACATATCACCTTCAACGCTGCATCTACCATACTTTAACACAGCTTTTAACAGCTATTTACTAGATGTGCCATATTATCAGCTGATTCTAGCATCTAAATGTGATATAAGATTATATCGGTATCAGTTTTTATTTTCTGTTAAAGACAACTTTTACACAACATGTACATATTATATATCACTTCAGTTAAGTCCCCCCTAACTCGAAATGACAAAATATAAGCAATGTCATGTATAGTTTTCTGGATATGTTTTTTTTGTTTGACACATTTTGCAATAAATCCTGTGGCTGTGACATCATCAAACTGCTTTGTCACTTGAAGGATAAGGAGCTTGGAAGTGAACTCGTCCACATGTTTTGGAATTATTTCAAAGCGTGTGCAGACATTTATTAAGCTGCAAATTGGAGGATAAAAGGTCTGAAACCTGAAATGATTTTTTATCTCGTTTTTTGGTGGAATCAAATTATATTGGTATTGGTTGATATTGGTATCATAAATAAAGAGTTGGACAAAAATGGGTATATTGTATATCAGTAAAAAGTCATCGTTACATCGTTAGCATCCACCATATATCAACTACTATACATGAAAGCGTGACGTCCCTCAAACTAAAGGGCTTGTCAATTGACTGCATATGGACAAGATACAGAAACCATATAACTGTACCTCTCTGGGTCTTCCTCCTGGGTTTAGGGCCAAATTGTTTGCAAAGTCTGGTGAATGTGCTGCTGATGAGTTTTCATGACTGCTCTGGTACTGGCCCTCACTCGTGGTCCGACGCCTGCCCGTCTCCTGCATTACCTCCGGGGTCATCCCTCTGGAGCGAACTCCTGAAACCCCCAAAAATGTTCACAGAGTAGAAATCATTGGGTTCATCAAACATGGCCTTGCAACCAGAATCACACTTTCATCAAGTGAGACAGAAAGATGGGTAGAAAAGAATGTTTTACTTGCAAAGGAAGGTTGCAGGGAACAAAAAAAGGAGTTGGAGACAACAGGTGCAGGAACAAAATAATAAATGCAGAAATTAAGAGTGAGGAAAAGTGGACAAACCAGAGAAGGAATAGGAGCGATGGCGGTCAGATTGTTGTGGTGTCATGCTTTCACTGATACCCCGAATTCGAGCGTTGTACTCTGTTTCAGAGGGTGGAACATCAGATGTTGTAAGGGAGGCGGCAGGTGGAGGAGGAGAAGGAGGTGAAGGTGGGTGAAAGAAGTGCAGGGAAGGATGCAATGGCAGAGATGTTTTTCCAAAGACATGGATTTAACAAAAAGATTAAAAAAAAATCATGGAAGTATTTTGCAAATGACAGTGATATAAGATTTGAGATGACAAAATGTTTAGAACTCATCACAAAACTCACAAGAGAACACCTTTTGTTTAATCAGCTTCACCAGAAACAGCATTTTAAAATGGAAATACACCATATCTCCACTAGGAGGCACATGGAAGCTTCTATACAATTTAACATGAAGGTACATTCTGTATGCAGACAATGCATGGAAGCTGGAGCCTCTGAAAGCTTGGCTATTCTTGCTCTCATTCCCATCTCCACTCTCACCAGCTCTGCTTCATTTCAGCTGCAAAGCTAATTTTATGAGCACAGGTCATTGCTCTGGAACGGCTCCCTATGATGAATTGGTAACAGAAACTGCTGAAAGCTGCACTGCTCATACTCTGCTACAGAGTTTTCCGTTAGCCTCTGTCAGCATTTTGGATGCAGGTAAATTTTCCTCTGTACAATTTCAAGGGTTCGAGAAGTGTATTAAGCATTTATCTTCCTTTATTTCAGATAAGTTCATTTTTGTGCTATAGTAGCAGTAAAGTGACTTACAATATAACACTAAAGCAGCCAATTTCTCCATAAAATCAGGCCATTTACATGTAAAGAAGCATCAAGTTTAAAATCCCATTTTTCCTATTCGTAAGTTGATATAATAATCACTATAAAATGATTGATTTTCAAAAAGTTTAATTAAGTTGTCTATACCCTTCTTATTCTGATACATGGTGGCAGGGGGTCTGGAGAAAATACCTGAAGCTACTAAGTGGGAGAACTGAACCACTGCAAGAGTAAACTGATTCATTACAAAATAGATTAGAAGCCGGAAATCGGAGATGACAAATATGCAACTACAATAAGTAGGGGAATTTACAAGCAAATGACTAAAAAGAAAAGAAAAGAAAAATAATTGACTGATGCAATATATTAAAAGCCTTACCAGCAATGCGGTGAGCAACAAGCCCTTCCAAGTTCAGTGTCTCCTCCTCTGCATCTTGTTCTTTGGGTAATGGTGAAGAAGATGTATCCTTGGGCTGAGGGGTGATAGTAGGAAGGGGAGAAGAAGAGGTGCTGTAGCCTGGGTAGGGAGATGACCCTTGGAGGTCTGGAGAGTGTGAAATTCCACTGCCTGTGTATGAGTGCACCGACTTCTGTGGTGTCTGCTGGTGGAAGTTTGAGGGAGAGTCAGTGGGGTAGTGGTGGGATGTCGGCCGTGTGTGGAGGTAGGGCTCAGGAGTGTGTGTTGGGGTAGTGTTTTGGTGTTGGTATCCAGCGTTAGGCCTCTGGGGAGAGTATGTTGGAGACTCCATAACTGGACTCTGGTTTGGCAATGTTGATACCCTGCCAGCTGATCGTAGGGGTTGATGATAGACATTGTTAACTGACCCAGAGTTGTTGTAACCATGGATGGCAGAGTCTGCTTGGTATGATGGTCTAGCCAAGGTCTGGGAGAAAGGTACCTGGGATGAACTGAGGCTGTTCTCACCAGATGGCGCACTGTGAGACTTTGACATGTGGGAGTTGATTGGGTCCAAATCGAGCATCAGCATGTTCAGTGCCTCAATCGATTGTTCAATGTCTCGCTGTGAGGCTGGGGTTGGGAAATGGGGCAGGCTGTGGGTTGACTGAAGAGGAGGGCCAAATGGATCATCTGGAAGACTATATTGGTGCCAGGCACTGAGACCTCTTTGAACAGCATCCCGACTACTGGTGCTCCTCTCAGGGGCCCTGGGCATTAGCTTAGGATTTGTGTCAGGGCTGCTGGCAGGTGGATTTCCAAAGGATTGTGAGCGATACATCCCTCCTCCATTTTGATAGTTGTTGTATCCCCCTTGAGGTGACGGTGAGTCCACAGTCCTCTCTTGCATTGCTGTAGGAGTTCGTACTCCATGTACTGGCATCTCGCCCAGTTTTTCCCCAAGGACGTTTCTCTCAAGGTATGGCCCGTCGTTCTGTCCACTAGTAGGTGTCTGTGATTGGTAGTAGAGATCACCTGGTGTTGCCTGGCCCTCTAGGGATGAGAGCGTACCCAAGCTGTCCACACTGTTTCCTTCTTGGCTGTTAGGCAGTTCGTCATCAAGAATATCGGTTTCACGCTCATTTGCTGAAGGTGCACCAACTAATCTGGTGTGGCCCCCGTTGACATGGACCTGTGCAGGGACCAAGTGTCTAATTCCTCCTCCTGGGCTTGCAGATGTGGACAGATAAGCTTGTCGTTGAGTTGGTGCCTCAAGGCCACTCAAAAGTTGGTCAAGCTCTCTTTTCTCTTGTGGGCTTAGTGGTGGATGGTTTGTTGTGGGATTGTTGTGGCTCACAGCACTGTGCAGGGACTGACTGTGTTCATCAGTACGATCAGTTTTGATGGATGCAGTCGAGTTGCCCGAGTCACTGCTTACGGAGAGGGTATGGTCAACAGCAGGGAGGGAGGTATGGCCAGTCACAGGAAGGGTCTGCTCAGTTGTTTGCAGTGGGTGGTTGGTCTGCTGCAATGAGTTCTCTGTACTTGTCAAGGGGTTGTCATGAACTGGGAGGCCATTGATAGTGACAACTTCACCCAGGGAGTCTTTTTTGCGGACCCGGGCATATAGACTTCCATCAAGGGGACCTTGGGTGTGAACAACATCTGAAAGAGTGACAAAAATACGTACTAAATTGACCAAACAGTTTTCAGGTTTTCATGGAGTTCAATGTATAAAAATTGCATATAAAGGTTAAGTCTTATAATAAAAAGGACACTTTTTATTTAAAAGTGTCTTTTAACCATCTTATGACTACCGAACTTTTTGTTTGCATGAAATACTTCAGGAGTTACTGTACAGAAGCTCACGTTAATAATGTGTGACACACTTTGAATTCTTGCCTGTGATTGGACAGTTTTAGTCCGAGGTCTAGAGGTCTACTGTGTGCCTCTAGATGTCCATTTCTCTGCTTTTTGGTGGTTTATGAATTTTTAAAGATATGGTATACGGTTCAGAAGTTATCATAAGAATTGTGAATTGTGCATGTAAAATCCTGTCAGCGACAGGTTGGTTTTAAGAGGGTTTAGACCCTCAAGGTCACTTTACAGCATTAAAACATAAAACAATAATAAAAAAAATAAATTAAAAAATATTAATGAGAGACTGGAATGACAATGTACTGTCGAGGATGGCATCCATCACAGATGTTATTCTGAGACAGATGTGATTGAAGTTGAGGGGATCGAGGTGGCATATGGTGGGTTTGGGTTTACAGATGCGATCAGAAGCGGTGTTTCTATTACACCTAGAATTGCAAAAAACCTAAATATCACAATATAAACACAGTAATAGAAATGCTTATTTAAAAAAAATAATAAAATCAATAGAATGATTAATCATTTATCATAAATAATTTTATTCACTAAAAGGTTTTTATGCTCTAATGAGGTAGCTAGCATAAGGTTGTAGGTCATGTGACCAGTTAGGATAGTATGGTAAGGAACATACAACAGGGAAACGCACAGTTTTATATGAAATAAAAAGGGAAATAAGGGAGAAAGGTTTTAAGAAGCTGTGGCAGATTTTCCCAAAATAATGCTACTTGGTTACTTTGCGTAAACCAGATGAGATTCTACGAGAACTACAGCTTGTTCGCTAATCACTGTTCAATGGAAACACCTGCAAATCTAAATTTGTCTGTAGAAATATTGCTTTTATTTATCAAAAAACTTTAATGTAAATGCAACCAGACAAGTTTGAAATCTTATTGAGCTCACCTAAATATTATGTATGAATTACTTTCATCATGTTTCAGTAGCCCCAATTTTTTTTTTTCAGAAATATCTCACATTGCACAGTGGCAATCCTTTGCACTTGGCTCTTGAGTGTGAGGTCCTGTATGCAACACATCCACCAGCAACATAACCCCTTCAATACTATTAATAGCCTATTTGCTGGTCTAAAGCCTCTGTCACGTTGCGTCAGTGCAGGCTCACATGGTCTACGTGAAGCACAATGATCCAGTCCAATATATTGAAAAAACTGATCTGTATGAGACGATAAAAAAAAAAAAAAAAATCAGTAATAGCTCTTTGAAAGACCACACCTGGACTGAAAGAGATTGTCTTCATGGAGTTGATTTTTTAATCATATTAGCAATGCCACACTGAATGCAAAATTACATAAATAAAGATAAGTGTATAAAACACACAGTGTCTTGCAGTGACTCTATAAAATACATTGCATTTAAAAGAAATGTTTGTTTGCAAAGTTTTATTATTTCCTAATAAATGTGACTTGTTTAACCAAGAACATAAAATCCAAAAACTAAGATAAATCCAATTAGCTTAAACTTTTATCTCTAAAAGAGAAAAATCATAGACTTCCTGTTTAACTATTGGTAGCATCAGCTGACTTGTTCCAGTCTTTACTTTCTATTACTATCACGACTCATGTACTTAGACACTGATCCTGCTCCTGTGATTCACATAGATTCACAGATACCTACCACCACTATTTCAAAACTGCAACATCAGCAACAACAATTGAATCCACGAAACAGCACATGCATCATCCCATTATGTGGTAAAGCAGGGGAAAAAAAAGCACAAGTGCCGCCTTCTCCTTTGTAGGATACATTCGGTAAGTGATACACAACATATACATGACCCTGGCTGGCTCATATGTGGGATGTTCCAAATTGAGTGACCCCTGGAGACAGATGGTAGATCGCTCGGACCGCAGCTATTTCAAAACCCATGTCAACAAAAACTCTCAGGCACAGTTGCAATAAGAATGAGAGGAAGCTGTAAACAGAGTTTGCTCCTGTGGTTGTTCTTAATGTCAGCACATTATGAGAGTGTGTAAATCTAGGCTTAGTATTACATTTTGTTTAGAATGATGGGATTAGTCCAACAAGTATGACATTCTCATTTAAACCCAAGTGGTTGAATTAATTTCTCTCCAGAAACTACATGAACAATTAAATATACTAATACTTTAACTATCACATATATATATATATATATATATATATAT
>JBAMHV010000026.1:6435215-6445334 GCA_037177535.1 Pseudomugil gertrudae | reverse complement strand
TATATACACACCTTTTTATGAAACTCTGTAGAAACATCAGGCTTACCTGAACTGCAGGTCACCCTTCTGAATTTTCATATTACTGTTATCAGCAAACTCAACAAAAAATACTTTCTCTTGATTTCATTTACTGGGCTCAGAAAGTTACCTCATTTCAGACTTTCAGTAACCAGTCTGAACCCTGTACCTACAGTTTCCTGTCCTCTCTGATTCATGTCCTCCCATAACACATGAGCTCTCCTGAGGCGAGGAGGAGTATACCACTAAACTTTCCAAAAGGGGGTGAACTGGCAGCATGGTGTGATTGTTGTTCCCGGCAGCAGGGGAGGGACTTTACTTTGTGATACTCCGGGAAGAACAACTAGATAAACTACAACTCCCACTCATCTGGTGACATCATGCCTGGGGGATCCCTTAACTCTGTGGCACCACCTCTCTCTGTATGTTGAGTCTCTGCAAGGCTGACAAGCAAATAGCAACTTTTCCTGCTTATATAGAATCGATCATTGTTTTTTGACAACTTAATGCCTCAAATCTAGACAAATTGTAATATTACACTGATTTAACTTAAGCAAGCTCTTTGTCTAACTCTCTTGCTGCTCCTGACCTTTAACAGAGAAGGGTTTGCCCTTGTTATGGCTCGTAAAAGATGATCTTTAAGTGCCCAGTGGTAAAAACGATTCAACTTTGCCTGGGTGACACTTTTTCCAGCTGCTGGTTAAATCAAGGAAGCAGATGCCGCCAGCTGACATGGTCGGATCAGAGTGGAGAAAATGGAACAGACAAGCTGAAAAAGCACACAGCAAAAACTATGGAGTACTGATTGTAATAACTAAACACACATTTTCTAACTAGTGTGGTATTTTGGCCAGCAAACTCTGTTACTAATGGGTTAATAACAATGAGAAAATGATGAATTGCTGAGATAATTTTGGACAATGTCACTGACTATGACAAAGAAATGTTAAGAGTCAGAATATTAGTAAAATAAAATGTAATTGTTTTTGTTCTTGAACTAGATCTGGAAATGAATACATTCACCCTGTGAAATACGAGCAGAGGGATACAGCTGCTCTACAATGTAATATGCAATCTCCAAGCATGTAGCATATTGTGACTAGCATCAAAGAGAGCGTCAGTTCTGAATGGCAGCGCTTTAATATGGTATTACATCTAATGACTATAATTATGAATGATATAAACAAGCAGGTCTCCATCTGAATAGAACAAATAGCTTTCTTCTGATGTCAAAATAGCTGCAGCAGAGTTCAAATTAGACAAGTTGACTCACAGTAGCTTAGCTAACACAAATAGCTAACAACTTGTTTCCTATTCTAGTACATGGCATGCCACTCTCTGTGCTTCAGAGGAAAGAAACCACAATCACAGCCACTTAATACTCAATAGAATCCAAAATGGACTATTTTAATAAATGTATCTCACTGAAAAAATGACATTTGTGAGGTTACCATGAGTCTCTTCTCCCCCCACACAAATCTGCACCTGTGCATTCCTCATATTACAGGTGCTTTCCTTACTTTTTAAAGTGTCAAACGCATTGCTCACACAAACATCCAGCACCTGACTCTTTGCTGTATTCTCTCAAGTGTTTCCCTGAGTGTCTCATTGCTCCACTGGAGCTCCAGAGGCAATTAAAAAACCATTTAAACACCTGTGGCCAATGGTTTATTATAAATAGGCAACACGTTAAAAAGACTGTTATTGCTGTATCAAATGGACAAGCTGGGATGTAAATTATATATAGCTGGTGCATTTAAGATTAATGAACATTATGATGGTGGCAGCCTATTTGTCAGCATGCACACACTGGAATCAGTGACCAGCATATGTACTTAGTAATGTATTTGATAGTAGAAGCCGTCAATAAAGGTTTCATTTGAAGCTGAACAGATAAAATCTCAGTTTTTTAAAGTCTTGCATTAACATATGGCAATTAATGTGATTCTTTATGTATAAATATTTTAAAATTGAGGTTCTATGAAGTGGACTTCTCTTGTTTTGTTAAAGTTTAAGCAGAAATTCATAGTTTCCATTTGTTACCGAGTGCAACTTCACTGGCCACTACAGCAGCAAAGCCATAAACGGAGAACCAGTTCAATACATGACTTGAGATTTTGAGATACATGACTACCTGCATTACCACAAATAGCCAGCAAATATTTTAGAATTAAAATGTCAATCATTTTGTTGTGTGGCAGTCTGAGTTTTCTTTCCTGTGTGTGCTAGTGTAAGCTCTGAGGTTGTAATATATGTGCTTCCTCATGTGGTATAACTTCCTAAGATCAACTGTATTGGAAAAAATCAGTCTCAAATAAGGCACATCTTGCAAAAAAGAACCACTTGACTTTACGTTAGTCTCTAAAACTGTCTACCACCAGCAAGGCTGTATAAAAATGCAGGTTCAAGAGGCTTCAAAAAGTCAGGATTGGGATGTTGGACTCTGAAAAAAAAGTTTAATATGGTCCTCTGGTATAAAGCACAATTTCTTAAGAGTCTTTTAGATAGCCAGAGGAGAACGATCAGAGCTTGCACAGTTTAAAAGCCAGCATCTGAGATACTGCGGGGGTGTGTGTGTGTTTGTGTGGAGGAAAGGAAGGGGAGCATTAATGGTTCCTATTTACATTTTACACTGCATTCCAATTCAGTGCAGTTATACCCAATGACACACACTGGCAGGACTGCACATGCACAAACATTTATATACAGATATGTAGTAATGTCACGGGATGTCATCCAGTATCTTAGGAAGTTACATTCACTGTCGCAGCACTCATGCCACTGTGACGACGACCAGTCTGCGAGCCACTGGTTGGTGAATGGGTCATCTCCAATACCTGTATCTGTGCAAAACTCTTCTGCAATGTCCATGTTGATGCCGATGACATTCATGTCTCCATAGCACTGTTGCTATGGGTATTTTTCTACCTTTTTTTAAAGCATTAAGTTTATTTCTTGATAATCCTGTAAAATGTAAAAACATCTTTTGTACTTTTCCTACAAAAACGTACCAAAGAAATCTGGCTGCCTGGAACCTCTCAGTATTGGACTATTTATTTTACAGCAGAGAAAGTGAAACTGAGACATCCCAATAAGGAATGGGGTGACACTTCAGTGAAAAAGGTGTCATGGTTGGTGTATCTGTGACTGGCAAAAGAAAAACTGTCGCGGTTTTATATTTGCCATGTCTGCCACTCTGACTATCCATCACTGTCCAGCTGTCACAGTTTGAGGTGACATGATGTGACTGTATCAATGCTTGTCTCTGAGATTGCTTTCAAGATTATGTCACCCATCTGTCTGTCTGTCATCTCAGTGCCTGTCATAAAAAGCTATCTGTCTGGCTGTCTGTTGGTAATTTTGACACCCTGCCATGTCTGATTCATGTCTTAGGAAGGATCATACTGCAGATTGAGATCCTCTGCCAAGTTAAGATTTGAGGGGTTTCTGGTACTATGTAGTATTTTGAATGATCTTAGAGTGATGTAAAATCTGTGTTCTATTCTTATATATTAAGGGCCAATATTATAGTCAGAAACAGTGAACGTTGAATGAAAAAAAAGAAGCTTAAGTCCACCTCACTCCTGAGAAATACTGCCGCCTCATATATGAACAAGGTCTAGAAAGGGACAAACAGGATCATGTCAGGGTATCTGGGCCACATGTCTTGTCTCTTTAGGTCCCACTGTTGACTGAGTGGAGGATTTGTTTTCCATGCATCTGTCCACCTATCCATCTTTCACTTATGAGGATCAGGAGCTGTCATAATGGTGCATCTGCCTGCTGTCTACCTAGATGTCAATCTGTCATCAGTGGCTCTTTGGAGGCTTTAGTGAACCAGATTTACCTCTCACACAAAGAAATATCTATGCCATATATAGTAACATTTAACCAATGTAACTTGTGGATGAGACACTATGTCAATATGAGACAACACAGATGTTCTTTGGTTAAAAAAGCCCTGAAGAAGAAACAAGTGTCTGCTGCAAGAGCAGAAATGTACCATGTAAAGAGTTTGTTTGAATTACTTTTGGTTCAGAGTTGTTTTACGATGGAAATTCAGTTCTTTTGTGGCTCTGTTCTAAGTAGCTCTTAGCTAAGCTTCCACCAATTCTTCAGACCGGGAATGTTTTCAATGTTGGTTATATTGGCAGCAAAAATTCAAAGCTCAATATCCTGCAGGGTTTAGATGTTTCCCTGCTCCAACACACCCACTAATAATGATCCATTCATTTTAATCAGAAGTTTTGAAGCAGGGAAAATCTAAAACCTGCAGGATAGTACCTCTTCAAAATAAAGAACTAAAATATAGCATAAATATTGGTGTTATTGTAGTTTTCAGATGCCTTTTTCTTGCTATTTCTAGATAAGTAAACAGAAGATTCTGGGTCCATCAGGCAGTTAAGAATGCAAATAGTCAGATAGAAAGGCAGCAGGACAGTAACAGAAACCATATGGAGGCATCTTGTCAGACAGTAGGAGAAAGGAGAAGAGATGAGCAGGGTCTCAGTGGGGTTTCCACAGCTAAGAGTTGAACCTGCTGCTGCCGCTCACCGCGCTGTCAGCAAGAGGTCTAACTAGGTACATTATGCTCATACATGTGCTACTTTTAACATACCTGACCGTGCTCCACTTGTAAAGTAAATGTAACTGAGAAAAAAAGCTGCCACATTAAACATCACAGATTCACTGATTAAATAGAACATTTTCTTAGACGCATGCTTGCTTTTTGTGCAATCTGATCATTCATACTGCTGTTTTTCATTACAAGTATTTCACTTCACCAGAAAAAGTTGCAATTTCAAACCTGCATCTCTAACAGTTTGTAAAACAAATCCTACATGTACTGTATCCCATTTCAAGCTCACTGAAGCACGCTTGAAGTTACCAATCAAAGGCCCTAATAGTTTTGGTTTACCCAAATTGCAGCCTGCTCATAAAATGTTCCACACACAAATTGCTCATTCCATGACTCATTTTGAACCATATAGATGCCAAACACGCACAATGCAGCAATGTCGACATGGAAACACAATAAACAGACAAACAGTATCTTGACTGAACAGACAGAAAATGACACTTTTGTCCTTTTGTTGTAAAAGCAACACAAATTTCTAAAACACCATTACATTGCTGCAACAATAGCACATATAGAAAGCATTTCGGCATGACCATGTGATTATCTAAAGTCAAAAGCTTTCAAACAGCTAAAAAAAGTTGTAACCAAGGCCGTACACTCACCAGTCCTGTTCAGCTGCTCTTTATGACTCCTTGAATTTACCTTGTTCTTTAATCTATCCTCATATTAAAACCTCTAATACAGTCAAACCTCTAAAACCTTATAAACAAAAATTTTCAAATGCAGAGTAGAATAAAAAACACTCTGGTTGCAGCTATGTGACTTAGCCTCTCTGATTCTGTCTCACTATCTGCCTCCGTCTGTCTCTATCCAGTTATTCCAGACATGTTTGAGTGCTCTGCCCTGCCAAATATGGGAAGAGGGCGTTAATCAAGGAAGGCAGCCTGTGCTGTAACTGAGCTTGCTTTTCTACTGGACAGCACACCACACATGTCGAGATCCACGCAAACACACATTTACTAGTGGCAAGACGGTACTTTTAGTAGGTGTTCTCATTTCCGGGAGATTGGGGAGTCTTTATAACTGTCACAGACTTTTTGAAATGTGACTCCATTTGTAATCATCAGAACTGCTACAAACTGTTAATTTTTAAACTTTTAAACCATAAAAAAAAGGTAAAAGTGCACTTTATAAACTTTAAAAAGGCTCTTTGATCTTGTTTTTACTCTCATCCTGACAGCAAGCACTTAACTGAGTTTGAGATGAATGGTGAGGGTGCCACAACTGGATATAAAAGAAGCATCTGCTAAAGACTCCTTCTGATCAAGGGTAGGCTGTGGTTCGTTTCTTTGTGACAAACTCTGTATATAAAATCTCATTTAGGCACAAAATCTAGCTAAATAAATAAATAAACAAGTGAGTGGTTGTTTGTTTCTCTATGTTAGCCCTGAGGATCTGTCCATGGTGTACCCTGCCTCATGCCTGCTAATTGCCGGGATGGGGTCCAGCTTTCCTGCGACTCTGAATTGGGTTAAGCGGTATAGAAAATAAACAAATAATAAATATAATACAATTTATAGCTTTATTTACTTGTTTAATTTTTTATTTTGGCGATTTTTTTTAGCGTTAAAAGATCTTGTCAGGCTTTAGATTTGTTTGTGTGTTTAAAGGACAAGAACACGGAAAGATGGTTGCAGCCTTCTTAAACTGACAGAGCCCAAGACACTACGTTCAGTGTAGCCACACGGGCTTGGGACCTTCCCTCCATTCATTTTCCATACGTACTTATCACACACCAGGTTTGTAAGGAGACTGCAGCATGTCACAGAGAGCAAAGTTTACAACCAGGCATACTCCAGGATAAAATTAGAATTCCTAATCGACCTAACATGCCTGTTTTTAGACTGTACCTGGAAAAACCATAACTTGGATAGAAAGAGCCTGCAAATTCTTTTCAGCAAGGTCCCGGCTGAGGTTCAAAACCACTTTTATTCAACACAGTCTGCTGCTGAATCCACAAATGTACCAGTAACCTGAAGGTGCATTACATAAAAAATAAATCACATGTAAACTCTATACAGAAAAACTGCTCAGTTCAGTTAGATGAGTGCATGTTTTGGCAAGTTTGGGACAAAAAATATCTTAGCTTCTACATGTCAAAGTTAATGGCAATCCATGCTGTAATGAGCAAAAATCCAAGTCAACAGAATAAACAGTACGACTTGCTACAGCTCCACACTGTGACTGTGTTTGACTGCCCTCCCTGGGGTCTAGATCCTCACAATATATGCAGCATCATGAAGAGAAGAGTCACACAACCATAAGCTGCAGAGCAGCTGAAATCTGGATATTCAAAAAGAATTTAAAAGAAAAAATCTCTGAAAAACAGCACAGATTACCTTCCTCTGTCCCCAAATGGTACCAGGTGTAAGTAAAAACCAGGCTGATGTAATGCAGTGATGGATAAGTCTTTCTGAATGTGAGCTGCATCAAATTGTAGCTTTATTTATACATTTAATCTCCTCTGACAAAGTAGGAAAAACTTTATTTAACACACTTTTAAATAAAGGACATATTTAAGTTTTGCTTCCATTTTTCTAACTTATCTGAAAATTTGCAATGAAACATCCAATAATATCTCAGTAAATTCGGCTGGAAGAACTTCAGCTTTTGTTCTTTAATGCCATGAAACCACCTTGTATCTTCATATACAACAATTATTTATTGCAGAAACTAGATTGGCGTTTTCTAGCTCACGGATCTCTTTGAGGCCTTCTGACTCATCTGACCTCTGTCAACAGGTGCTCCAAGACCACAGGACTGCTAATGGAGCAAAGGTGTCATATACAAATTGTCCAGCATGCAGACAACCCCCACTTCAGGACCTAACATGCAGAAGTGTACAGGCACAGACCATCATCCTTGACTGAATATTTAGAAAAATATCATCAAATACAACAGGAGTTGAAGCCAAACTCTCAAAACCCAAGATTTCTTTCTTTGTTTTCCTCATGTCCATGTGCATTAGTGTGAAATTCTTCCTAATCCTGCAGACCCTTTAAAGACAGCCATCTCTCACAGAGTCCTCTCAACTGAATTTCCAAGGTCAGTGGTTAAAAATGGTGGTGGAAATAGTTAGCCGAATCCCCAGATGCATTCAGATATCAGTGGCTGGGGGAAGAAACATTCATTTAACACCTAGACAAATAAACATGTCTGGATTCTTTAAGTGATGCATGATGAGTAATTATGTCCACTGAGATGTAGCATGTAAAAATAGGCAGTGCTCTCGTGGAGATTCATTCATTAAGCAGTTATGTATTAGTGTAATTTTCATTTCATTGACACTGATTAAAGGCTTTCTAACGTTCTTCTCCTCTTTCTTGCCTTTTCCAAGACAAGCCGGACTCTCCCATGCCCACCCTAACCATGTAAAAACAAACACCGTGTCCCTGCACCAGCCTCTCTCAATTCGATTGTTGCGTTCAAGGGTGAGAGCAAAGGCTGCAATTAAAGAAATGAATTAACTGGCCGAGAGGTTTTTCTGCTGAGCGCTGAGAACACTGCCGCCCATTCAATAAGGATCAAACTTGCAATCCTGGCGATTCTCGCTGACCTTCTTGCAACACAGCAATTACTGCAGTGCTTCTCTGGGGGATGTGCATTAAAATGAAATGGTTCTTTGCAAAGCCATAAAAAAGGAAAGAAAAAAAAATCATATATATGAAAGGTGGATGCAATCCCAGAAAAACTGCCAAGTCTTGACTTGACTCAGGAAGAGTACATCCTTCTGTTTGTGCAGATTTTACAGCAGTGTGTAGATGGCTAACAGACAGCTGCATGTTAAGTTTTATTCAAACAAACCAACTTTTTTATCCTTATTTTTAGTTTGCTCTTGTTTTTTTCCCCATTGTATTGATACATTTGCTGCAGGTTTCATGTACAAGCAGCTAGGAAATCAACAGTGTGTGTGTGTGTTGCAGTAACAATATTACTTTCTTTGGGTGACAAAGTAAAGTACCCCATTAGCCTTAAATTATCAGTAACTCAATGACTTTACTATACTGTAAAGGCGCTTCCCTGCATTATCTGAGCTGTGTTTGTCTGTGAAGTTCTGATCTGTTTAGGTGCTGCAAGCATGTGCCGCTTGTGTGTGTCCTTGCCTGGACACGTTGCCATAGAGATGGATTTGAGCAAGGTAACTGCTTGTGCATTTACTGCTCGACTTCATAGAAAAAGAAGGTTTTTAACCCACTAGAGTTTTTATTCCACTGAAATATTTATCGTCTATAAAAATATATCTTAAAAACCTCTTGGACCTTATCTGCATTAACGCTGGGTTACATTCCTTGAGCTCTTGGCACAGAAGCAATGGAAGTGTGTTGTTACTGGTGGGTGTTTCAGGTTTCAGCTTCCCACTGGGGAGGGGGGTAGCCAGTAGCAGGGCGACTGACGCCCCCCTATTTCTGCAGCAGCTATTTAAAGGTCTAATTGACAGGTCAGAAAAGGAGGAGGAGGAGGATGGCAGCGTGGAGCTTCAGAAGCTTCACAGGGTGCAGGGACTCTGAGATGTTGTGTCTCACCAGCAGGGTGCATCTGTGTACTAACTTTAACGTTAGGAGGGAAGTAAAACTGCTGAAACAGCAGCTCCAGGTGACACGGAGTATGAAATGCTTTATTAGTGGCAGCGGATAACCAGAGACACCCATGTCTATCATTTGTGCTCATGTACATACTGTGCTCGCCATCTGTTGTGTCCTCACAGTGCTGGTCAAAATTATCGTACGAGTCCCAACGGATCAAAGGGTCTTGGGTGTTGTAGTCCACTGAAACACTTGGCCCATTCTCCAGATGGCCCAGACCTTAGAGACACAAGGTGTGATGGGTAACAGAATCCCAGCAAAGAGAGGATTACATGCAACATTAAACACATAATGAAGGTGGAATAATAAACATTCTGAATACAGAAATCTTCCAACATGGTTACCTCTTATTTTTTCTGGTCCATATGAGAAAACAAACTCCACCTTCCCGTACTCTGGGAACCTTTCATCTGTACGGAAACATAAAATCACAAAACAAATTACAAATATATTTTTTTTCTCCTCTTAAACAAAGGATTTAGCAGAACACAAATACACATGAACACAACATATGTGCAACCCCATCTTAATTTATACACAAGTTACATTCCTATTTTATTTCTAATGATAAATCTCCAAATCTCGTATGAGAATTAAACCGATTAAAGTCAATTCACATTTTAAAAATTGGATTTTTTTTATTTATCCAATCATGTTTCTGTATTATTGTTTATAAATGATGAGCTGCCTTCACCACCAGAGGACCCCGTTCACTATAAAAGTGTGGACAGCAGAAAAAACTCTTTTAAAGTAATGCTAATGAGACATAAAGAGTTCCCAGGGAATGTTTAACATTTTAGCTTTAGTGTTTTAGATTTTCCCCAAGACTGATGCAAATTAAGCCAGAACAGCAGAACAGGCTTATTATTGCATATTATA
>JBAMHV010000026.1:6405328-6435176 GCA_037177535.1 Pseudomugil gertrudae | reverse complement strand
GCACAAAGAAAGGTTGTACCTTTAAAGGTCTCGTCCAGCTCGCTCTTCCCAAAAACCACCCCGAGGTCATGGATTGCACAAGTATGGAACTGAACCCTAAACACCACGTCCCTGGTTGGGTTTCTGTATCTCTTGTGGTAACATTTCAACTAGCGTGAATAAAAACATCAAAACTCTGGATCAGCTCAACAACTGGAATCCATATTTATTTTACGTAGATCCATTAAAGAGAAAACACAGTAAAAAAGCAAATCTGCAGATATCTTACCAAAATATCTCCCTTCAGAAGGAGTCCAGGTTCGATGGTAATGCAGATACTGGTGTTGCTGTCTCCTTGTACATTGCTGTCATAAAGACAATTAAAACCCTTTAAATTTCAATCACTGATTCTCTCGTGGTGACAGTTTTTCCCCTGGATTTTAAACACAAACCACACTGAACTGGAATAAAAGTTTCCATACTATATTCCTGATGTATAGACTGGTTGCATTGCCTGGTAGATCTTCAGGAAGGGACGGCAGCCTGTGAAGGGTCAGAAATAAGGAACATGAGACATGCTCAAGGCCACTAGAAAGAGTTTTCTCTGCAGGGCTTTGACCTCACCTCCTTTGGATTCAAAGTTCGGTATGCCGTGCATGATGACATGATGCAGGAAAAGAGGCTTGTTGTTGATTTTGATGTGTCCAGACAGGAGGCCGTTAAAGTATCGCACATACCTGTGACAGACAAAGATAGATCACAGAGTTATCAATCCTGAATATTGCTGTTTTAGTATAAAGAGACAAAACAAATGACAGGTCATGGCACTACAAAAAATCAATGCACCAAATTTTATTGTTAGGTAATACCGTCTGAGAAACAGCCACCGGATCACCAAAACCTCACTGAATAAACCTTTAATCTCCATGTCATCTCTATTTTGTCAGCTCCAAAACAGCAGCCAGAACAGACTTCCTCTCCAAACACAAAACAGTCTTTATCCCTACAGGACCTGTCAAGGTGAATCAGTGTGTACAGAGGTCAGCTGGGGGTCTGTTGAGTTAGTGTGGTCTGGTTGTTAATGATGATAATGATGATGGTACCAAATGTAACCTTGACCACTGGGTCACCACATGCATTCACTCTTCTTGCTCTGCTGTCAGTGAGCATATGGTTTCGCCTCTGTGAAATTCAATTAGACTGACCTGGGATGTTATGTTATGTTAGCGGTGTCGAGAGGAGCGAGGGCTTGGAGCTACAGCACATGTGTGTGATACGAGTCATGCTCTGTGTTTAATCAAGACATCGTGGTCGTTTTGGATGAGGATATATAAGTTATCATAGCACCTTTTGTTCTTTTATTTGTTAATTCTAAGCTTTTAGCAGCTGCTGTTTAATTTCTGTTCCTCACTAGAAGTACATTATAACATGAATAGTGACTAGCCATGCTTCTGTCCATATGTTGTGCAAACTTTCTATTTCAACGACCACAAACAAAGAATCCCAGTGGCCTTGAGGTTGTTCTGGTTTTTGTCCCTCTGAGATATTCCAACAAGCCCCACATCTAAACATCTAAACACTTTCCTGCAGGAAGCTGAATGCACCCCAGTACCACAAGAGAGCTGATCCACGTAGTTAAGCATACTTCATAAAAAAAAACGTAACATTTGATGGGGCTAACAGACAACACAGAAATTTTGCTGTCCAACTCTTTTGAATAGCAGCAGTATTCTCCTCTTTTCTCTTAATGTCGATGCCACAAATTCCAGATCATTATACTTGCAGACTCAGGGGGCAGAGATAATTATACTCAAAGCAGGAAATAGCATCAGGGCAGAGGGTAACCCTATAGACCTGTAAAAGAATGTCTGGCTGCCTAAATCACTGTAGCTGAAATAGAGTGGTGTTAAACCACCAGTGTTTCTTGTGTTCCTTCATTTATTATCCTCCTCATCCTTTCTAAGAAGCTCAAAACTCCTCAGGTGGATGAGGGAAGATGTATAGGGTCAGGCCTTTCACCAGACAGCTGTCTAATACAGCGAGGACTATTAATTAATTAGATGTATAACTTGAGATGAATAAACTGCCTTGAAAATAATATATTGCTTGTATTTTGACTTGTCTGATGACTCTGATTCTGAATGAACAGCACTTCAACACTGTTCCTTCAGTTAACGGAGAGTTATTAGAGTTGCTGTTAAAAGTATGAGAGACTAGAGGATATTTTGCTCTGATTTGGTAAAAAGACAAAAACGTCTCCCAGGAGAAACTAGTGGAATCCTTCTGGCAGACAAGATAGAGTGCTTCTCTCTGTGCTCTGACTTTACTCGCAATTATCTCCTTTAAAATCTGAATTGGAGAGAAACAGGAAAACAGGAAGGAATTACATGTGAAAAATGTTTCTGAAACTAAATGGGAGCAAGCTCAAAGGGTGTTTCATAGTTCCGCCAAAGGAAGCAGCTTTTTTTGCTTCTCTTTCTCAGAAACAAAAAGGATCAGAACACAAGTGGGTCAAATCAATGTGAGAATTTGGTAAAAAAAATCTTGATGTCTTTCATAATATACATAAAACAATCACCCAGATTTATTGTATGGCTTTGCGACTGACATTCACTGCTACACAGGTGCATGTCACAGGCGAACCTGCAGTTCATACCACCATTTATGAGCCACAAGTTTCTTGTGCAGATGTGTAATGTTATTGCTGGTGGTTCATGAAGAGCTTCTCATTGGCTCTCTGTAAGCTAATATGCTTAAATGCTGTCCATGCATATTGAGAAGAGGAATGCAGGGTGCAGAGTAAATCATAAGCCACTCTCAGTGTGGTTTATATGACTTTATAGAGTAGCATGGGAGGGATTTTATATGCCCACTGAGGTGTACAAATATGGTCATTTTCTCAATAACGGTTTAAAAGAACTGCATTACATCTCTGTTATTCAAATGTACTCTGTTTAATAAAGAAAGCACAATATGGTCTCTTTGGACACTCCTGACTTTACTGATTGACCCCACACAGCTTCCAGCTTCTTATTACAATCAGAAGCATCTCATATTATCACCTCAGCTCCTAATCACTTGCATATTATACCCTCACATGTCTGATCTCCTTTTATCACCAGATTGTTGCATCCACTCACATGTTTAAGGTCATTCCAGTTTAGTTATTTACTTTGTCAAGTCTGCTCCTGTGACTAAAGCTTTCTCTTTCCTAAGAATGCCTGAATAAGCCTTGTGACATGCTAGTTTTGATCAATAAACATCACAAGTGAGACGTTCAGAATGATGATGCGGTTTTCAGTCTATATTTTCAGTAGATAAAAACCTGGTGGCATTCAGGTTTATTATGTTTTTGATTATGACACATTTTTCACAGCAGAAATAATAATAAAAGTAATCATAATAGTAATAATAATAATAATAATAATAATGATGATGATGATAAAAATAACAGGAAGTAATAACCAGAGGGTGCAAATAAGGTGCCATGAAGTAAAAGTCCTGCCATGTTTGGGATCTATCTATACATTTAAAGCAGGTGGCAGATAAACTGTGCTCAATAAATTTAGCATGTCAGGCAGAATTTTTACTTTCAGGACCAGGAATTGCCCCCACTGGTAATAACATACCTTTTCTGTGATGGCTGACCCACAGGAAGTGCTTTGTCTTCGTAGAAACGCCTCATAGCAAACCTGTCTAATGCTTGGTCAGCACTACATGGCATAGAAAAAAAAAGCTTTGTCATCGGTCAAACAAGGAATTATTGAAGAGATTATAAAATATGAGCATGAATCACATTTATTTCATTAAAAAAAACTTGCAGATATTACACAGTAGTGGAAATATCTTCTTGTTTTTTCTGAATTTTAAAGCAGCTTTAAGTCTCCCTGGCTCCTTCCAGGCTGTTAACATCTGGTTGCATTCGGGGAATGATGACACGTTCAGCTTTCCCTCTCACTAAGCCAGAAAAATAAGCCGGCCAGCACAGACTGTTTAACTAAAACATCACATTGGTGTTTAATTTTCAAGGCTGCTCAGGTCCGAGACTTGAAAGCTGAACTTTGATGGACATGGTTCTGCTCCAGTCCACATGTGGAGAGGAGATTTAGAGGATCGGGTACTTCAAAAAACACTTCTGTTACTGACAGGCGGAAATCTACCGCAGATCACTGGGGTTTAAAATCTATACAGGTAATTACAATGCTTTTCTGATGATCACTGATACCTTGCAGATATATTGCTGTAGTGCATGTACGCAGCCACCACCACCCCCGTTCGACCTCGGTTCCCCTGCATCACAAACACAGTGACAAAGCTCAGTTAGTCACTGCAAAGTTTCAGTACTTATTTAAAACAGCAACAATCTTTGTAATGATCAAACAAATATTCTTTAAAAGCAATGAAATGGTCATTAAACTAGCAGATGTACTGAGCACATAAAGCCAAAACACTGCACCAATAAAGAAGATTAAATAATATTCATCTTCCAGCCTGTTTATAGCAACCAGTAAGACTCTAAAAGGCAACAAATCTTCTCCAGAGTCGTATACTTTTGTTGGTTTAGTCGTCTCATCAAAACAACAAGTGCAAACACTGAGCAGCAGCATGCCTTTCTACAGAAAGGAATGGACTGCATGACAAGGAGAGTTAAATTACCGACACACACATAGCTGTTTAGGTTGGCAGCCAAAAATGATCAGATGAAAAAGTAAAGGGAGAGACTGGCTGGCTACCCGATCCCCCATTGATGTTTTTATTTATACCTTGTTGTGTAGGACCACCACATTGTGAAGGTCTCCATTAAGCCATGTATCAATAGCTTTGCACATGCTGCAGATCTTGTCCAGCGCTGGTGCGTGGTGATCCGGCCAGCCAAACTCCAGAACCTGAGGAAAGAGTTTTTAGTTGTCCTTTTTCTTGGTTAACTCTAAGTGACCCAACAGATGTGTTCCTGGTTTCATAAAACTAAACCGATGCCGAGTTTTTTTTACCTTGGGGTTTAATTTTGACAAATCACTCCCCCAATCGCTCAGGTTGAGCACCTGAAACCAGACAGATGTTCAAACATTATAAACGTACACATTGAGATATTTTAAGTTGATCCAAGATGGTGGAGTCATTCCAACGTTGCAGCTCGTTCTCACCAGATAGTTTTCGCCATGCTTGGACCGCAGCATCGTCGCCACCTCCTTGAGGTTGGTGGTGTAGCTGCGCTCGTCTGCACCAGCGGGGAAAGAGACAGAGATGATCCTCTCTGTGATGTAGACCAGGTCCACCTCATAGCTCTCCTCCATTGCCAGAACCACACTGTGACTCCTGCAGGGTCGGTGATAACAGAAAATGTTTATCTGATGCCAATCTGAGTTGACATCTGTGTCACACAAACTGAAACGAGGGAGAAAAGCAAACAGTTGACAAAAATAGACCAGTGACGCTGCACCCAAGCTGGTTTTTTCTGTGCTTTTAAATTAATCCCAAAGACTCTTACAAAGCTTTTTAGTTGGAGTAGAGGAGGTTTTCTATACTTTGAAATCCATGCTGTCCTCTAATGTGCTTCTCCCCCAAGTTAGCTGAGGGACAAATAATGCAGGTGCAATTTGAAATCTCTGTATGCAAAAAGTACGGAGTAAATTAAGATATAGATGGAAATACTGCAAGCTAACAGACACTCGTAGGACCATCATCCAGTTATATTCATGAATTTGATCTCTCCATACTGCAGTCTTTATCCCCAAAAACCATCCGTTGAGTCATTTTTACAGCTGCCACGAGAACATTTCTAAAACGCTCCAATCTCTCTCAGGGACTAATGACTGAGCAGATCTCATGCATCTACTTGATCAAATGTAAACGTCAGCAGCTCCCTCGTGTATTTCTCAGAAAGGCGAAGATTTACATTCCTTCCCAGACTCTTGACACGACCTTTGCTGATGTTCCGCAACCTATTTCGCAGGCCAAGCAGCGATCAGGTTTATTGACTGGTGGGCATGAGAAACAGCCTCACTTAAATAAGCAGGGATTACAGTGATTTAGCCATCTTAATGAAGTTTGAACAGTCATTTAGTGATCATTAGAGGCGAGCTTTTCTCCATCAGGATAAAATAAACAATGATGTTCACGTCTGCTACAAAACATGACTGTATGACAGCGCTGCCTTACCGTGACTGCTTTTGCCTTATCTCCACACTTTTGCAGGATCTTGTAGATCCCTGTTGAAAAAACGGAGACACAAACAGTGAGATCAAGATATATATTGTGTGTGGAGGTGGAGGAACAGAGTTATTCTTCATAAAGTAATCTTTTAGCTCACTGGTGGTTCTTCTAGTTTTCTGTTGCTACTTTGAGCTTAAACTGGCTCCATTATGCACATTTCAGGCTAAATAGTTTTTATGTGTCCACAAGGGCATTGATTAATATCCCATTTTCCCCAAACCCCTTTATTTATTTATGTCACATTGAACGAGCAGAAAGAGAATGCAGCGCTTCCGATTGGTCAATTTTCAGGAGGCAGAAACAGCGGAACCGGTCTTCAGCTTGCGCAACCTTTTTCTGCATTTTCAGTCCTGTTTTCTGTAGAGAAATAGCTTTTCTAAAACTGTCTAAATGACTGTCTCCAAAGCAGCATTTTAGTCCAGAATTACCAAAAAGAAACCCATCGTCTGCTGCTGTAGCAATATAACGTTGTACAGTTTGCTGCATATCTGCTGTTCACGAGAACGTTCCAAGATTTTAGGATACAACTTTATTCAAAATCGTGTTGTACACAATCTGATATGTTGTTGCTTCCTGTTGGATATAAAAATAGCACAATTTTGCACTACAATAATTGTTGCATATCAAATAGGAATAAAATATGATAATAAATAAATATAATAAAATATGCAAAAATATGCAGTTTTTTAAAAAAATTATTGGTGTATATCTACATTTTGTTAAAGAACCATATTAGGACTTCTGATTAAAATTAATCAGATTATTTCTATGTTAGGTTTATTTCTATTTTTTTAACAGTCAAAAAAAAGAGTTAGAGATTATTACCTACTGCAGAATTTATTACAATGTTGTAGTATTTTTAGAAGCTTTTAAATGATAAAATTACATATCAATAGCCTTTCATATTGCCATCTATAATTTTGTGACTTTTTCCATAAATATTATTCAAATTAACAGACAATAACTACTAAGTGTCACAGTGAGTTTAATTCTTTCTAATATTTCAGCTCATAGAATGTGCCTGCAGGCATTAGGTATTGTCAAAAAGATTGTGTTTCTCAAAAAGACAAAAGGACAACTAAATGTATGCTTCACATTTCAGCTACAAAGTAAAACAGCAGCGTCACTGGTGAAGCAGATACACGTTAAATCCACCAAATAGCATCTCAGCATAACGTTAAACACCCAGCCGGCAGCTGTGAGCAGCTCCTCAAACATAAAGATAATCCCAACCCCCCGATGGGCCATGATACAGGGTTTATTCTCTGAGGCATGACAGGAACCAGATGCTATAGGCCAACCACGGACAATGTTAGCAAAACGAAACAGCCTGTTCACATGAAACATCAGGAGCGTTACTCCTGTACATGATACATTACAGGAGCAGTCTGCTAGCATGGAGTATGGAGTGCAAGTTGAATTAAAGAGCATGAAAATCGGCCAGAAAAAGCAAAGATGTGTACACCTTTTACATGGAATTATATATATATATATATATATATATATATATATATATATATATATACACATACCACCCTCCTTGGGTGGGAAGGGCTCACCTTGCCGAACAGGTATGCAGTGCTCCACCTCCATAAGAAACTCAAGTAGGCAAAATATCTTTGGATATAGCCACCCAGAGGCATAGCTACGATGGCAAAAAAGTCCCTTTTTCTGTCTGCCAGTTAAAAATTACAAGTGGAATCTGATACCAGATGATATCTAAAGAATCCAGCAAAAATGTTTAATGGCCTCCATCCAACCTCATCTCTCCCAACCAAAATCAGAGCATAAGTCAGATGTTAAAAACTCTACAATCATTAGTCCCAGTTTGATCATTGTGGTAAAAACTACGCCGCAGTCCATGTCATTCGAGGCAAACATGATCGGCGCTTACGTAACACGCCACAGTTCATTTTCTGTCATTTGAAGCAGTCTTCTACTCCCCCGCCCATTTTGTGATCTTTCCAACTCCCCCTTCTGTGTCATTATCTATCATTATTTCTGCCCTCTCCCTGGTTCTGACTTCCCACTATTCCCATGGCATGTGTTGTGTACAGCATGCTCCTTGAATCTACAGTAGACTATGTGTGTGTTTGTCTGGCAAACATACCCAAACTTAATTAACACTTGGTAAACACAAACAGGTTGCAAACGTAAATTAAATTATAATTTTTTTTCTATATCTATTAACTATTTACATATACAAGTGTTTATTCCCTTCTAAATAAAAGACTTATTTAAAAAAAATTCCCCATTGCATGCTTGGATAACCCTTAACAAGCCCTATACTGACTCAATTATGGTCACAACAGGGGACTTTGACTTAAAACCACCATGAACATATCCTGTATGAACTATATAAACAAACATACCATCAGGATTCCTGTTCGCTATCCACACACAAATGAACACAGACTTTTGTAGAGAGAAAATCCTTACTTTGGTAAAACTCAGAATGTATGATGGCAGATAGCAGAAGAAGCCTTCATATGTGAATGGGAAACTCAGTCAGCAAGTATAAGACTGTCAATGAAACGCAAACACACACACGTGGTGAATAGTCCACCATTTGGGTTTTGTAGACCTGCACATTGAACTTGGCAATCCAGCATCTAGCTACGCTAACAAAATATCACAACAACAACAAACAAAAACATCTGAAAAAAATCCATGTCTTTTGTGTTTAGACCTTTTTAAAATATGCCCACAACTCTTAAATCTTTATATATGCTGTAAAATTCAGGGTATAAGAGAATGTAATTTGGTCTGTTGCTAACGTGGCTAGCTGTTTACATGTAGCATGCTAATATGTAAAATGCCGATAACTGAATACAGTTAACCAAATTTTGGTGCTGAAAGACAGAAGTTGTATACTGTGGAAATAAAAAAATACTTTTACTTGTGACTTGCTCAAATACATATTACTAGCATGCTGAACACTTTTCAGGAGTAACATCACAGCAAACTCAGACAGAGTCCCATGAGGGGTAATAAAAAGGTTAAAGAATGGGGCCTTTGTGAGATTGTATACTAGTTCCACATTATACCATTGTCTACCCGGGCTCATTTGTGTTTGCACAGTGGGCCACAAGTTACACTTTTGGGTCCATGCCCATTCAGTACTTTCTACATTACCTGAGCATAAGTAAAGTAGGCTATATTTTTGGTGAAGTATGCCATTATTAACACATTACTTCTTTAAAGCTTGACCTATAAAAATTAGGAAGAAAAACCCCATTTAAAAAAATTCTGGAGGTATTTTAAGGTCCTTTCTTCCCTGGTATTCATACTGCACAGGACTATTAGATTGCATATAGAATCTGAGGAGGGTTTTTTTAAACAATATAATTATGCAAAAACCATGTATCAAAGTGATATATTTTGCTTTGTAGAGTTACATTTAACAGAGCACATGCAGATTATTCTAGCATTGCTTTTCAAATTCTGTCCTTTTTCGCACAGAATCTGCATTTCTTCAGAAAAAGCTGGTGTACACAGGCTGATCTGTGTTTGTAATCTCTCTTTGAGTCAGCACCTTCTTCTGGAGCTCATCTAAACATTTGGGTGATGTCTGATGCAAACACTGACTCACAAAAAGAAAAAAACAGGGATGCAAGACATCAGTGCTGCTTTAATCTTTGGAGCAGATGTTGCTTCTGGTTTCGGGAGAAAGAAACCGGAGATAAAGGAGTTCCTTTTAATCTAAACCAAATTTTAACAAGCTAACAAATTCTGCTTTTCTTGTGCCTGCTGGCTTAAATAAACTGTTTTCCTTTCACATTAGCAGCTGTTGTCGCTTCTCTTATTTTACTGGAATTTTGCCTTCTTGAATACATTGCCTGAACCCACACCCTTCATAGTTTTGCAGAGTCAAGCAAAACATGCATCCCTAGACTCAAACCAGTTCTTGGCATTTATTTCTGGCAGTGGACCTGCAGCAACAGATGTCACTTCCATTTTTTCTGTTTCAGTAGATATTTCGAGTGAAACCAGGGAGGAGAAATGCATTTATTACATACTTTAATGTACATTTACATAATAAATACTCATGTTTAATTTAGAAATATTACTCACTGAGGATGTGTAGAAGGCGTTCTGTTTGTTCTATGCATTGCGCGATGCTGTGATTTTGTACAGTTTGCAAGGTAAAGCATGACTGTGGCAGATTTTTATCTTTCCTATCTGTAAGCCTATTTCAAACGTTAATATAATTGCAAATAAGCTCAAAGGTAGCACATAGTTGAAGAAATTGCTATACATTAAATGCATTTGCTCCCCATATGATAGCATGCCTTTGATAGTCGTTTGGTGTCTTAAATAGGTCAAATTTTATTAAACAAACCCAAACAATATACTGTAATACAGCAAAACAAGGCACCTTTCATGATGACACCAGAGTCATCCTCAGTGTTATATTATATGGCCGAATGCATGTAAACAATCGGAATAATACTAAAATGTAGGTATTCATCACTGAGATGAAAGAAGCATATTTTTTTGACAGCCTTCTCTGAAGGGTCTTTCTGGCAGCACTGTTGTTTTTCACCACCAAACACGTAAATGTGCAATTTACATATTCTGTAAACTTTGTATTCTGCAGCAATAAGATGCACTAAAACCACAACGGTGTATAAACAGGGTTGCATACATTGCATAGCATATGTTTTCCATATAGCATATAGCTTTAAAGCACGTCTACTTGCCATTGTAAAGAGCAACTCTACTTACCGGTGTATCTACATGCTTTAATGGCAGCTGGAGAGAAGGAGGCTGTGGAATAAAAGTGAGACAGACTGTGGGTTAATCATTGTTTCTTTAACAAATCAGGAAGAAACACGGTGGGATAAAAAGCATGACACGTCTGGATAAGAGTGACCCACCAGACGTACAGTTATTCTATTAGTTTTGTGGAAAATGTACACTCATCCTCTGTATTATATGCACCATCTGTAAGACACAATCATCCCCTCCTACATGCAGTTTTTCTGCTTCTGAGCAGAGTTTGAACAATGTCATAGGATATCTGAGAAACCACTGCATAAAAAGCAAAGAACCAGAAAAATCATCTTGGCGGCATGACAACTCTGATTTGCCTTGATTTGTGTGTACAAATAAGCACACATCGAATCCTGCGTACACGCCGTCAGCTCGGATAACAGATACAAGACAGAATGAAAAACAAATAGAAACATGAGTTAAAGAAAACCTTTTTACTGAGATAACTTGTGAATCTGTAGGCTGATGAGGAAACTGTAAAGAAGCTTGTTTAATAGAAATAATTGTGACTTGTGCTTCTGGGTTGGTCATAAAAATCCTAAAGATGCAAAACGAAAAAGAATAGAGCTTTTTTTTTTTTTTTAAAGATTTTCAACAAAAAATCTTGAAGATGAATGAGCCCCCTGCTTGTCTCTCAATCATTTGCTGAGCTCACACTCTTTATGGAAGGGGAAGAAACTCCAATTTCAAGCTCATTAAAATGAAAATGACTCAACCACTAATGTCGCAGTGTATAAATCACATTTAGTCCTATAGATAAGCTGGAGTTGCTGCAGCTAATCTGTTCCCTTCTTCTGTGTGCTGCCTTTAAATAGTGCCTCCAAAGCCTGAGAACACATCTGTATTTTAATATAATGCTGTTTTCTTAGGACACAGTTCACCTCAAGCTGTGGACTTTTAGCACATGTAATTTCCTGTCACAAGTTTATCTTCTCTGAAATGCTGGCAAGTCTGAATGCTATTTCTATGTGAACATTTGTGTGTGAAAAACTACAACACAGATTAGAAGTAAAAACCTGTGCAGGGCAGGTAAACGTGTAGAAAAATGTAGAAATAGTTATGCACACATGCATAGATATTTGTTGCTCCTGTGCAAGTTTGAGCGTGCAGGTTTCACAGTGACCTACAAAATGTGACGACAAACGTGCCAGCACAGTGAAGTGACGTGTCTGTCAGAACTCTTAGGAAATTTGACTTGGCCGGCTTTGAAAGTTGAAGAAATTATGGTTTTGCGATCCAATTCCTGTTCCACAAAAGTGGAAACAAACAATGAAATAAGTCCCAAATATTAAACCATAATTTATTGACATTAGAAGATAGAAGGCCCTGGATGGACTGGCGACCTGTCCAGGGTGTACCCCGCCTCTCGCCCATTGACAGCTGGGATAGGCTCCAGCCCCCCCGCGACCCCCGCTCTGGGAACAAGCGGAAGAAAATGGATGGATGGATGGATGGATAGAAGATAGAAAACATATCAAATGTTTAATTTCATGTTTCACTTTGAGGAAAAAAAGTTAAATAAATAAAACTCATCTGAGGGTTGATGGCAGTGGCATGTTTCAGTAAAGAAACAGCAAGATGATAATGTTCCAACTAATCAAAAGGTCAGTAACATGAGCAGCTTAGTTCTGCAAATAGCAAAACAATTTCTGATTAAATATAATGCATTTTAAATAAGTTGGCTTAATATAATACAGCAAAAACTAAATATTCCATAATCTACAGAACATAATACTCTTAATTCTGGGAATCGGGAGAAATCTGTATGCAGGGGGCACAGATAAAAATCTATTCTGAACATTGATGATCTCCAGATCCTCAAACAACACTGTATTACAAACAGGCAGGAGGCCGTCGTAACGATGGGCTCAAGAACAGAAAAAAATCTGAACAAGACAAAGTTCGATTTAAAAGGTGGAAATTGTGTAAAACTTTACTGTGATCTGAAAAACAAATCTAATTGAAAATGCATTAAAATCATGTACGCTAGATTAAAGAGCAGAATAGCTGCCAGACTCATCAGTGCTCAGTTCAAAAACCTGTGCAACACGTTTGGAAAACCACTAATGCTGAAAAGAATACACAAATCTAAAAGCAACAAATGCTCCAGTTTGATTTATGCAAAGCCACATGCTGCATCGGTTACAGCAGAATGGCTTTGTTGTAGAAGGGTCTAGGTGCTGGTCCAACCTGTATCCAATTTAGAGCTTCCACCAATTTAAAACATTTAATTAAATCATCAAAAACAAACATGCATGTAAATAAGAAAAAAAATACAGTAATGTTGAGTTATGCTGCAGAGGTCAAATTTGAACATGAACACCCCCTTTTGTTGTAGTTTCCACTGCAGAACTCAAAGATTATTTTAATACCAGAGATGCAGAGAAGAGGTCGGATTTGACCTTTCTAATGGCGGAGAGCAGCAAAAAAATTGTGGTAAAACAAAAACAAAACCCAGGGTCAGTTATTTAAATGACAGTCTGTTAAACCAGCAACGCTAATGACAGTAGCATTAGCTTAATTCTGTCCTTAAAATTAAGCCACTATATGATTCATAACCCATACAAATTACTGCACACTTATCGTTTGAGTTATGATGCATCTTGTTTTTGATGTAGCATCTTATTATAAAGTTTCTGTCTGCCATTTTTTTTATGCTACGACCACAACAGCACTTGAACACAAAACTCGTAATGTCCTATGTACAAGTGGAAAATATAATCTTTGCCATAGCACATAAAAGCAGTATTAAACTCTGTCAGAAAAGACTTAAGACAAGATTTATCTCACATATGTACAGCAGCTCTCTTCGGGTAAAATTTTGTGTAATTAAATTGTATTTTAGACGTTCAATTTTGTTCTCATTATCTAAATCGGTTTGCTGCATATTGCATAATATATCAGGCTGATTTTCATGGAAATTGTTGGAGAGTTGGAGCATTGGTAGAAGACTTTCAAGCATTCCTGAACCACCAGAAATCGAGTTGAGGAGGGTTTAGAGTTGCAGGTAACTTCCCATTTACATCCTTAATTCTGACAAACGAGGCAACTCATGTGTCCTAAGCTCAGGCTGAGGACAAGCCCTCCACACTAGATTTTGTGCACTATCAAAACCTGCAGACCACTGAGTTTCAGATTATGATCGAGTCATGGATTCTTGCTATTCAAGTCCACACAAGGAGTTTGCCTGCAACCCTTCTTAAAAACAAAACAAAAAACAAAACTTCACGTCATGGTAGTAGTGCAAAGTATTTGGCATTTGGCTTCACATTGCAACGATAGGGGCAGGTTAACGCATCATGTCAACAATAGACTTCTTGCCTAGAAGAGCAGCTATAACCCCCCTCTCTTTTAAAGTTATCCTGCATTTGTTCATCTGCATCTGGACCTCTCTTCTTCATGTGGTGCAGAATTTATTTGGTGGTCGTAGATCATCATTATCTTTACGTGCCTCTGCTAGCATCTCCATTTACTTCTTTTCTCCTTTAAATTAAATTGAAAAACAATCATAACTGGAATATCCCAGACATTTTTTTTCTTTTGGAAAGCGAGAAAACTCATATGGTTACAGCCTCCAACCTTTGACCCCAAGCAGCAACCTCTCAGAGCTCCCTGTGTGTGGTTCTGTGACAATTCTGGGAAAGACCTCTTACAATATGAGGGGGATTTAAAAGGTCAACAAGCTCTTTAAATTTTTCCCTGATGGTCTCGTTTTAACATGCACAGACACAGATATTTAGGAAGAGGCACACAGGCTTTGTATACTCACCGCCTCACAGTTGGTCGCTGTTTGACACGATGTAGTGACCTGTAAACGAGAAAACAACGAGATCATGAGTCAAGAAAAGCAAGAATATTAACTGAAAACAGAAGAATGAAAGAAAATAACTGGAAGATGCAAATATATCTTGCATCCTTTTATATGAAGTATTCCAGGATCTAATGTTTCCCCCGTTCGCTTGAGTAAACCCTGAATTAACCTCAAGACTACAGAAATAACCACTGCCTCAACAAAAATGCCCTTTTGACAGCTTGTGTGGGAAACGTTTGTTCCAGGCACTGAATTCACACAGAGAATATTTCCTGCAACAGACAGAAAACAATTGGATCACATGAAGCCCCATACATAGTGGAAAATATAGCTTCCAAAGTATTTGCATCACATTTTGCATGACGTTTCTGTTGGAGAGCAATGCAAAGTTGTCCTGTTTTGCACATGCAACAGTAAATCTTCTGACTTTAATGAATTTAATAAAAGGAATCTGTTTTATGCCGTTTTGTGCAGCATATAATTGCATTAGGGGCACCAACAGCTCTGTATTCCTAAACAGACAGCACTCTATGTATGATATTATTCCCTTTTAAGACAGTGACAAACACACCATTGCATTCCAAAATACAGACCAAAATTTGATTCATAATCCCAAATTGATAAAGCTCATCGCAACCATCAATGAAATACAATGACCAGGGGGGGGATTAGGAAAAAATATCCATTGTTCTAAATCTAGGTTCAAAACGATAACAATATTTTTCCTACATAAATTATATTCATTTAATTGTTTTCTCTCCTTGGTCATCCAGACCCCCCATGCAGAGGCTCTATAGTCTCTCGGTGGGGCTGGCGCCCCATTTTAAGAGTCACTGCTTTAAAGTTAGTAAAACAAACAGGACTAAAACAGAACCAGCTGCCTGGAGGCTCTTCTTTGAAATAAATTGCCACAAGTCAACTGTGTTATTTTCCTCTCTTGCTCCTTGTGTTTATCACATATCACTCATTTTTCTGGCTTAGCAGTAAATAAGTCATAGGTTTACTCATGTATCATCATTTCTAAAAAAAAGAACATCCCTTACAATTTCTGGGGGAGCCATCAGAATTAAGGGCATGTTCTGAAGTGTGAAGTTTTTGTTGATACTTTGAGGTTAATTTTACTTCCTTTTAATATCGCATAATGTCTGTTTTCTCTCTTTTTTCCGGACGTAGCCAGAGTCCATTCCAATAATATATAAAATATTAAAATGGCCAAACAAAGTAAAACAAAGATTTATCCAACATGTTTTTGAGAATTTGGTGTAATTTATAGACGAAACATAATTTCTTTAGCCAGTTTTAAATGACAGCGTGGTCTTTTTGCAGTCTGTGGACAACATTATTCTCGTTTTTTTTTTAAACAATAGTGTATTTATGCATTTATGTGATCTTTATCAAATTATTATGTTTACCAAGGATTTAGCCGGGGGGGGGGTTCTGCCTAGATACTCATCCAAAAACCTGCATGTTAGGTTATTTGGTCATTCTAAATGATCCATAAGAACGAATGTGACCATGACTGTTTGTCTCTGTGTTGGCCCTGTGATAGATTTGTATGTACCCTGCATCTAACCAGATGGTTACAGGATAGGCTCCAGCATCCCCACGACCCTTATGTGTTAAGAAAATGACTGGCTGACTGACATATTCAGTCTGTTTCATGATGGATGATTCAGTCCATTTGACTATAAGACAGTTTTATGAGCTTTTCTTGATTAACATCATGTTAGGGGTCTCTGATAGCTCTTTCACAGATACATGTTATGATGTTGTAATACAGTACAACTCTTTGATGAAAATCATGTTGCCTCCATTATTATTAAAAAATAATAATTTGACTTGCTGTTTCTGCTCTGTCTGGAATTATTCTCCCTCTCTGAACTTATACACGGTAGAGCATTTTTTTCCCTTCTAGTAAACAGCGGTGTAGGTTTCCCAACAAATAGAGCCGAGTGGCTCACTTGTCCCGTGAATGCAGAGCTGAGGGGCGAGTACCTGTTGCCAGGAGAAGTATCATTTCTACCCTAATTATACTGTCACCTCACATACAGGGGTGTTGATTTCCTGACGTCGCAAGGCTAAATGTAACATCTTTAAATAGCAGGAAAGGCGTCATAGGCCGTTAAGATCTGAAAACAGTACATTAATATGGTAGGCAAGAGTGGCTCCTAATAGTCTGTATTAACCTCTTTCCTATGAGTAACTGATTACTAAACAGCTGCTCTGTGTGAAGCTGTGGCTCCCATCTGATTGTATTTACTTAAGTGTTTACAGATAAAAAAACATACATGGGATGTTTACAGATGCAAGCACAGTAAAGCGAGTGCACTTAGTGCCATGTATACCAAGGTGCTGTGAGTTGGCGGATGTTTACGAGCGGCGGGAGGAGAGCGTCCTATCAGCAGAAAACAGACATGGACAGGAAGGAAGGTACTGTAATTAGTTTGGTCTGGGAAAACAAAAAGCTCATTGACTTTGCAATGCTATCAAACTATCAGAGTACAGTTACTGGATAACATTACGGCAGAAATGATCCCACCCAGTGCATGCACAGAGAGGGCTGGTCTAATCGTTGCTCCAACAAAAACATAAAGCTTCAAGATTGTACAAAAAGTTAGCAAAAGTGTCGGTGATATTGGTAGTGATCATTTTAATGCAATCTTTTGCAGTGACTTGATAAAATCTACTCTATTCTGCATCGGTTGGGCCAACAAACACAAAAAGGTTCTCACCTGACTGAGTATTGGTACAAAAACACCTCTACTTGTAGCTTTTTCCCACCAATCAGCAGCGATGCAAAAAATTGGCACAATTTGTCCACTTTTTGTTTAAATTCACCCCATTGTTTCACTGCTAGCTTTGCTTTAAGACAGATAAGACATTTTGAAAGTGCCTGATTAAAGTAGTTTCTGCTTCTTAACTTTCAAGAAACATACACATTAGCATGTAGCATCACTGCTGCAAAGAAAATGCTATAAACTGCATGCTGAGCTACTTCTGTAGCCTGTTTGCTAGTTGAGCTTTAATCAGCATGAAGATGTGACCATTGATCGACTGTAAGTCAGACTACATTTAAAGCTCCTATGCTTGATTTGTGACCTCACAGTTGCTCTATTGGGACACGCATATTGACAACTACAAGGAGCAAGAAGCCAGTAGTTAACTCTTATTGTGTCCACAAATATAACAACTCTATTCCAGCAGCCTTACATCTTCCGACAGAGGTCCTAAAAGCCTGCACATCATGCAGCAATTCAGTGGAAAGCCTGCAGCACATCCTCTGATGATGATCTACGGGACAGTATTGGCTTACAAGTGCACAGACAGTATATAACACTCTTGCAGTGGCCTCAAAGCTTTCACACTGTGATGTGTTTTATTAGTTTATTTATTGTTGTTGATTTGTATTATGAGGCAAAATGAGGAGTGTCTAGTCCTTTTAATTCTCCACAGTTAAAGTAAATACAAAAGAAAAAACATCTATCCTGGCATCAAGAACATGTGGAAAGTGTGTAGAATTATTAAGGGAATTATAATGCAGTTACTTTGTCTGAACATGCTGGAAAACAAAGTAAATCAGGTTGTTAGATGGCTTTAAGACATCCAACAACTGTGAAAAATACAATAACAAGAGTAGATTAAAACACTTTGAAGATGGTCAAAAATTTGGGGGTATATATAACTCCAGAATATTTATCTTTGAACATCCAATAAACACAGAATTGGTGGGCAAAACTCTAAGGCATTTAAACAGAAAGCAAATAAAGTTCTGTGAAAACGGCTCCTCTGTAGCGTCGAATGGATTCAGGAGCTTTAAATAAAGTTAAACTCCAAGAACCAAAACTTTTCAAGCTCAAAAGCAAGATCTTATCAAAGCTTGACCACTAAGTATGACTGTATTTAAATCAGCTTTGCATTGCATATTTACTTAAACAGGAACAAGTCGTCTGATGTTTATATGGACTTTAAAAAAAAGATATCTAAAACAATCTAAACAGCTGCCTTTGAAGGTCACTTTTGCAAAAATGCTATTATCTGCTGGATTTTTTAAAATATACTAATATACATACAGTTTTTCCTTCTAGTATTCACCAGGGGGAATGGGTGTGTTAACTCATGCTAATGCTTTAATGTTCCTGTACTACCTGGGGCTGCTACTGACATTCATATATCATTGTTGGTTGCCATGCGGTAAGCAAATCTTGTGCTTGTCTGAATATTGTTCTATAGCAAAGACCTACAAATGCCCTGCTGCTGACTCCTCCTAGCACTGATTAAAGGTTTTATATTAATTTATGTCAGCACGTGGAAAGTTTTTGCAGAGAAGGCAAACTCAAGCATCATAAATAGTGATGAATTCACAAAAGCAGACTGCGGACGAGAAGAGAAAGAAAAATACAGACACGCATTTGTTAAGCACACATCTTGCATTCCCTTGAACGTTGAAAGCCAAAACGTGCACCAAATGGAGTTAAAAAATAGCACCATGACCTTATCCATATAAGGCTGGTGAAGCTTGAAGCAGCGACTAACACAGGCTTCAGCACATTGCAGCCAAGACAGATAAATGTCCAGGAATCTCAGGTATGGTAGTCTTCATCTGTCAGAAACTGATTGTGCAACACCAAGTGTGCCATTTTAATCCAGCTAGTTTTTTGTCTGGACATATTCGCCTTATGCATCTGTGACCGAAAACATGCAAAGTGAGATGCAGGTTATATTTGTATTTGTTATATAAAGAAAAAAACTTGATATTTTTGTTTTAATCACAAGAAAAACTTGGCATTTAATGACAGTTTGATCTCTGAATTTGTCTTGATTCCATGTAAAATAAAGAAAAAAACACTGGCTAATTTTCTGACCTCTGCATGACTCTCCAAACACTTCCCACCAAGCAGGGAATATTGTGACCAACAGACCACAAAGAAAATTCTCTAATAGCAAAAGACAGAGGGTCAAACAGAGTTTAGTCTTTTAAAACATGGAGCTTATAATCTCATTGAGTCACAAGGGGCGTCTGGGAAGCCACCGAACTCGAACAAGGAATCAACCGAGACACTGTGGGCCCCTTTTCTATGTCGGTCCAGTCGAGAGGCCTCATTATGGGGCAAACAGAGGCGAGTTAAGGTCAGGCATTGTTTAAATCTAAAGGTTAGAAGTCTCAGGTAAGTCGCTACAGCTTCAGGGAACTGCCTTCCTTGTCATTTTTTTTTATCTCTCTCCTCTTTATACAGTCAGTTTGGATCCCACAGAGCTTTAATGATTTCAAAGGAAGTTTTACTTGAGAATTCAAGTGGGTCTATATGGAAATGGAGATTGCAGAATATCAAAGAATCCCCTCTGAAAGCAGGTGCAGTGAGTTGAATCACTGTATAATTAGTTATCATGCAGCATTTCAAGCAGGATAATGATGAACCCTTTCTGTATTCACAAACTTCAAACAGGCATCCTCTGATAAGAGGCAGAACAAGTCTGGCTCGCAAGGCAACCTTCCCTTTCTCTGTTTGCATTTCGTCAAACAATAGAGGCAATTTGTGTGAACGTGATGTTTTCTGACTCAAATCCATTGTTTTTTTTTTCTGTTCTTCGTTTTTACTTTCCGTCTTGCCAAAAAGCTGCTGTACTTCAACAATTTTTTTCCTCTTCATGCCTGGATGTCGATCATCACTTTAATCTCAGTGCATCAGCTTCATCCTAACTGATGGGAGAAAGTATGCGTTTGCCACTGTGCATAAATCATCTAATTGGCTCCAGTAAATAAGCCTTCCATTGGTCCAACCATGCTCAGAATTCCTCATGCACTCTTCTTGCCCACACAAGACTTGCAGCCGCATTGATGGCAGTTTGCCTGAGAAAGTAAATTCTTCGCTTTCCAAACAGGGGCCAAATAAGGACTGAAGCTCAAACAGCCCCTTTGGAGGGATTTTTACATAGACTGGGTTTCTGTTTTACTTGGAGGGCTAATAAATCCACAAAGTGATGTGACGGTGGAGAATGTGTTCTTTCTCATTTTGACATAATGTCAAGTGAGTAACGTGCCACGTCCGACAGGGTGGCACTGTTGGCATTAATGTTTAAATATTATCTGATCTAGAGACGATATAATGGCAAATGGAATTACTCATGCTCAATACCGCCAAAAAAAAAAAAAAAAAAGATACTGCGTGGGAACATTTTACTACTCACATATCCTACTGTCTGATACTTCAAACTCATGATTCAACGTCCTTTAAAACAGCAAACATGTTATTTAGTCTACACAACTTGGTGGATGCCTAAATTTAGAGCCATGTTCTGTACTGTGGTTCCAACTACTGGTTCCCAGAATACTTAAACTGGATGTAAAATGATTTTCTACACACGGCAAGTCAAAATAATTGTTTTTGCAGAACATGCACTGTCCACTGGTGTCAGATAATTGCCAGAGTAATAGTTCATTTTCACACACGATGTGATAATGAGAAAATGACCAGTTTTCTCTGCAACATGCAATCTGTGATTGCATCAAGTGAAAGTGGGTTTGCATGAAAACTGAGAACCTGTCTAAATCTTAGATAACACAAGAGAAGGGTTGGGGTGGAAGGGGGTAAGTGTGTTTTTTTTTTTTAGATGGGAACAAAATAACTTTCCAGTACTTAACAGAGCATAAATAAGCACAGAAATTGGATGAAAAGCACAAGTGTTTGCTTGCCCTTTAAACGATTCAGACAAAATTCACCACAACATACAGGAAGCTATTTACAATGAGATTTATTGCAGTGGATAGCCGTCTTATTTAAAGTATTTTCAGCTTAGTTTTGTTTCCAACAAAGGCACTGACATTATTTCTCCTCAAAAACCAACATGCCGATGTTTGGTTTGAGGCCTAGGGGAACTTCATAAAGTGGACACGCAAGAAGCCAAAGATTATGGATCACCGAGGAAGCAACTATTTGATCATGGTTACCACAGCCAGTGGTGAGTGGGCTCTGGCTTGGCTGTTTCACCCCTGGTTACAATTGATATCATTGCAAGTTATGGACAACAAAATACCCCATTAAACAAGGAAATGATGAATATCAGATGTGTGACTGCGGCTCACTTTGGACACAGGTTGAAAACCTCCAGAATCTGAAAGCTCGCCTTGGAGTTTTATGGAAGAGAGGCATGACCGCACATTGTTAATTGGTCATTCAATCTGGTTTTTCAGTCATGGGAGAGGTATAATATTTGGTCCAGAAAGATCAAAACTCACCTGATTTGCAAGATCACTGGTCTCCCTTGGGGAAATGTCTGCAGATGTGTCACACTACAAATACCGAGCTTCTCGAGATGTTGAAACAAGCATGTTTTCATCATTACTGGACTCAGTTGGACAGTGCTGATCTGTCTGTTTCGGGCAGTGTTTGCCTATCAGTTCCAGTTTAATTAAGTGTGGCTGCAGGATGCCTATTCTCATTTGACCGCTAATAGCACAGTGAAGGGGATGGAACCAATGCCAAGCCAACATCAAAAGGTAGAGAAATGTTCAGTGAAATACAAGTTTACAAGAACTGAGAAGCTTGCTGGAATTGCATCTGTGAAATCTTCCTTAGAAGGGCAAAATGTGAAGCAGACAGTGTTTATTTCTAGTGAAATTAATTTCCCTTGCCAGAATATCTTCAGGTAAAATTATTTTCAAGCACGTTTAATGCCATCCTCCCTGACCACTACCGCTTTTTAAATACATCAGTGCTGATGAAGCTGGAATATGTTGTAGATTTGATACTTTAATAGCCACAAAATGCAAAAAGCCACAATATAATGCCCTCAATCTGAATAAAATCACAGGTTTTCTGCACAAAAAGAAGTAATTTCCCTCCCCTGATCCAAAATGATCCAACAAAACCATCACTAAAATGTTTCTGTTATGAAATAGGATGAAGACAAGTTAGAGGAGAGATGAAAGTGAAAGGGGTCTGTCTCTAGAGATTTGAGAGCAATTTAAAAAGCGACAGGACAAGAGCATCAGGTTCAAGGTTATGTAATGCTTTAAAACCCAAAAAATATATATATAAAAATCACTGAAGAAATATGGGTCGCAGCCTGAAAAGTGTGACATGTTAAATCTGCTTCCTCATGTTTGAATATGGGAGGTAACCCACCTCCTGAGCAGTCATGTTGAATTGTATACGTTTAAGGTCAGAGGTGAGTGCAATTATCAGTTTCTACAACAAAAAAAGGAATACAAGAAAAGGAAAGAAAGATATGCTTTCCTAGCTGTTCTGCCTGTTGTGTTATAAAAGACTGAGTAAATTCAGGTTATTCTGAAGGAGAAAACAAGTTTGCATGCTGTGCTGAGCAGTTGTTCCTGAGCTCTCACTGACTCTGTTGCCACAAATCACCACTTGTCGGGTCACAAAAAGCTCTCGAGCCTCAAACAGCAACATAAATGAACTCTCCCCGTCTCGTTCCCATGGGAGCAACTTTCCCATGAGTGTGGCATACCAGCCTGCGCCTAAAACATTCATGGAAAAGGCAGACTCAGCTAAAATAACTTCTGAAAATCCCCTGCTCTTTTTGCAAAACAACTCATTCTTTATGTCAAAATTAGACTTGACATCTTCATTCTGAGAAGCCATGCAAATGGCTAATAAATAATGACATGATCGTTTTTCTACAAAGTAAAGACCCCATCTGGAGACAGGTTGCTGTCATGCATCTGAAACTCTGATCTTACCTGCACATCGGTGCAACATTTTCTCACGCACGCTCCCTCTTCTCTTCCTTTCTGCCTTGTTTCTACCACTGCATTCCCCTTTGCTTCACACCCCCTTCTAGTACAGAAAGACAGCAAGGGAGGGAGCACCAAATGCTGACACTTTCCTACTCCTCCGCCCCCTCTCGCTCAAAACAACAGCAGTAATCCCAAACGCGTGCCAGGGAGCTACTGAACTCGATTTTGTGCATGTATGTGTGCATGCCTGCGCAACCTCTGGACTGGACCAGGATACACTCTCTATACTCCTGGCTTCAGTTCCTCCTGTCAACTGCCAAGTAATTTCGAAACATGCTATATAAGGCCAAGAAAGTGGCTTGGGGCTCCTTTTGATTCCGGTGCTCAAAATGAGAGCGCAAAAAAAAAAAAAGCATTTGGGGGCAGACAGTAACTGTATCCCCCTGCATCCCTCCCTCTGCTAACCCGCTCTGTCTCTGTTTCTCTTTTTCTCCTCCCTCCTTCAGTCCTTACCCCTTCTCAGCAGCTGTTGATACATGCATGACAGAGACTGAGAGGGAGAAGAGGAAGAAGACAAAGAATCCCTCTTTTCATCTTGTTTTAACCCTAAAATATGATTGATTAATTTTTATCAATTAACAGATGCACAACAAGGCTTAAATGTGTCCATTTGCAGGTAAAAAGATTGATTTAACAGTATAGATGCAACAGAAATGAAATATTTGAGCATGTACTTCCAGCAGATATCAGTTTTCTTCATAGGTGATCACTGATGTGACGCTGTCCTGATTCAGCAGCAACAAAACAAATGCAAACTCCACCATGTTTCACAGAAGGGATGTTGGAATGCAGCATCCTTTAATCAAATCCATTAGTTTTTTTTCCTGTAACTTTCTGTCTTGTGTTTTTTAGCTGTCTTTTTAAAAAATGAAACTTTTATGAAAGTGATTTGAAATAAAGTTGCGACACTATAAAACTATGCATTCACACAATAACCGAGACAAACCCTACAAGGCAACAAATATATGTAACATGTTGTCTTCCATTCTTTAAGGAAAATATTTGCACGCCTCCTGGTGGGATTTAAGCTCTCAGTGAACTTAGCTCTTGACCTCCAGATGAGAACTGAGGTAAATTGGGTCATCACTCATCTGCTAACACCCGGTTATTAGACTGTCCAAAGCATTTGTCTGCCAACACCATCTCCCAACTACCGTGCTGCATCTGGATGCCGCTGAAGGGTGTTGCTATGGAAACATGCCCCGATGGCTCTTTAATGTGACGTGTTCGCACTGGGGAAACAGACCTTCTTCTGTGAAGGGCTACTGAGGAATGAGGAGGCTTGGCTCTGGCAAACACGAGTATGTGCATGTGGGTCTCATCACTCTCCCTCACTCTCATACCTTTTCCACTTTCATGCTTGGATGGGTACTTTCTTTTCCATGCCAACATTTTTTTTTTAAACGTGTCTTGTCCAGCATCAAAGCAGGCAGAATGATGGTCTGGCTGCTGTACTGTGCTGAGCAAATTTGCTTTGCCAAGAGGATCATCATATATAGGTGTATATGCAGAGATCCTCTTGGTAATCAGAATTCTTTATTATTTATTTTGGACTAATATGTGTTCCACATGATTTATGTATTTTGCTGAACCAACCAGAAAAGAAGAGAGGACAGAAAGACAGCAGAGAAACACAAAGAGAAAAGAGAGAGACACCACAAAGGAAACACTGCAATCCGATCAAATGCCATCCGCTTCACCTGTACAGAAAACAAAATAAATCTCTCACGGGGCCCCACAGGGGGTCAAAGATCTACAAGTGCTACTTACGTCATGGATGAACAAGCAAAACATGTTCAACCTGGATAAACCTAAAGAATAGCTCAGTGACTGTGATCATGCCGAGTGTATGGGGTGAAAAGTGCTCAGAGAGAGGTGATCATGCCAAGGCGACACCCTGAGGCAGGCCAGGACCACCCGAGACCAGGGCAACCAGCAGCCATCTCCGAACAGGGACCCCAGCCACCCCACCCCGGGGCAAACCCAGCATCCGCCCAGGAGGCAGCAGAGATACGGTTCCAGCCAGAGCCCCCCGCTGTCAGGGGGAATGGGCCCCAGAATGGGCTCAGGCCAGGAATTGCCAACCCACCGGGCACCGGCCGCCCAGGGCAGGCAGAGTGCCGGCCCAGGGCCCCAAGTGCCCGAAAGCGCCCCACCCCCACAGGCAGAGGAGCCGACTAGCACCCGTGAGGAGCCAGAACCCCCAGACCACCTCGCCGCGGAGGCCAGCCCACACCCCAGCACACCAGGCGTCCACCCCCATGCCAACATTTTTGAACGCTCCTCATCCCTGCTGAGTCTTACTGTGTTTTGGTTTTACTTCCCTTGCCCCTTTTTGGAAGATGAAGCAAAGAAAAAAAAAAACAAACATTATTGGAATATTAGTTGTTGAAACTTGTTCAGAGCTACAGCTAAACAAGCCAAATTTCTGGTTTTCTGCTACAAGGAACATAAAATGAATTTTAACTTTTGAACCAGTGTAGATTCAGTTTTTGCTTGTAGATAACTACTGTAATGTAAACACACTCAAGTTTCTGGTAATATGCATACTAACCTGAGCTGTGGCCTGTGTATTCTCTAAAGCTTATTTCACACACTAAGGATAAAGTCTTTCTCGATGCAAACTGCACACATGCAAGCAGAAATTATGGGACGCAGGTGTTAAAAATACTCTAGAGCTGCGAGTGTAAATGCTCAACAGGCATTGGATAATTCATAATGCATTAAAAATTCATGGGGATTTGTTTATAAGACAGATGGTGTCACCATCAAGGCAGTCAACATAAAGACTCACTTCTACCGTACATTGTTTTGGAGGTACTTACACCTCTAATTTAACATATTAATTAAAATTGAATAGAAAAAAAGTAGAAACGTGCATTTCATTGCCTTTACTGCATATGCACACAAGCTCAGTGTCTTGTAGCAACAGTTACTCAACAGTGATTTTCTATTCTTATTATACCTTATCAACACATTAGATTCAGAGAGATTATAATGCAAACATTTCCTGAATAAGTTAGGTGCATGAGAGGGTAACTCGGGTAAAGACATCAAACCTGTTCAGTGTCAGGTAACAGGTTTGACTAATAAATGCAGTAAATGTAATTAACTTGAGGGTCATAATAAAGAAAATTACAGTCATCGACCACATTTAAAGAGAGCAGGTGTCCCGAGATGTGTAACATCCTCATTCGATGTTTCATGTTTAACAGTCAATAGTTTTGGATGATTTTTAAATGGTAAATGGACTTCTACTTACTGTATACAACGCTTTTCCCGCCACTAAACACGCTTTACACTACATTGCACACATTCACACATCAATGACAACTTGGGGTTCAGTGTGTTGCTCGAAGACACTCTGGAATCAGCCTGGAATCAAGCTCCCAGTTTCCAATTTAAAAACCACTGCTCTTCCTCCTAAACTACAGCCATCCCATTAAACATTTAATTTGAATGCACAAACACAGCATATTTTTAAAAAATGAACAAAATGAACAACTAACACCATACTATTTATACCGTTTAGCACAGGAGTGTCTAAAGTCAGCCCTCGAGGGCGTCTGTCTTGCAGGTTTTCTATGTTGCCCTGCTCCAACACACATGACTTACATTAAATGGATCCAACAGCCATGAGTTTCTGCACAATGACTGATTCATTTGAGTAAGGTGTTTCTCTCAGGAACAGTTTCTCTTTTTCCCAACCTGTTTTAGTGTTTATATGCAGACTAAGACGATGAGTTAGATAAATGGTGCAAAGTTTTACTATAGGTGATAAAACGAGGTTTCAATATTGTTATACTTAAAAACTCATGGTTGGACTTTATGAAGAATGTAATTTGCCAGCGTCTAATTAAGTGCTTCTCTCACATCACACACATTGGGATGTGGATTCAGATGTTTGGATGCCAGGACTGAAAAGTCGAACCTTAAAATTTCACATAATTCTGCAGTGAAGGAGGTCGAACTCAGCTGAAGCTAGATTCAGCCGAGTCTGAAATGTGCACGAGGGATCTATAAAAAGCCAGCTTTAATGTCACTTTGTATGCAATCACATACTAAAACATGTCAACAGATTTAAACGCCTTTGGTTGATTTTATTCTCGGACTGAAAACATGACTCACTTCCTGTTTTACTCCTGCTGCTATTCTAACATCTGTGATCCTCTACAACCACAGGAAGTGGAAAAGCCTGATTACAGGAGTGTTTTGTATAGCATCAGCTGATAAAACCCTTGTTTTGCTGGATGGTAACATGATGATTGTGTTGTGACCCCTGGATGAACGTTGGCTACACACCATCAAACACCAATGCGGTCTATGGCTGGAACCAAATGGTCTGTGGTATTTTACCAGTGTGCCACAGTGTCCCAGTGAGGGATTTAAAGGAGGATGCCTTGCCGATAGCTTACAGTGATTATCGTGGCGAGCCATCATCAACCTTCAACACTCCGTCTCAGATTGCAACATCCATCACAATGCTTCATTGTTAACACTGTTAGATAAACATCTACTCTACTCCAATAAGGCTGCAGGAAAGACAGGTGTCCTCCTGTATGAAAGCATATAGTTTAATAAGGTTTGATTAAATGTTAAAATGACTCACTGCTCATGGAATAAACTATCAACCTGTAATGCAAAAAATTATCTTCATAAATCTACATTTTCTTGCATTTATAAGTACGCTTTGAGGAGGCCTCATCAGCGCTCTGTTTGGTCTCAACGTGATCTGAACCCCCATATTTGCCAGACCTGCAGCTATTTTTCCCTCACAGGTTTTTCCAAACAAATTTGCTTTGCGGTCAAGATGCAATTGCATCATCAGTGCATGTAAAATGTCAGATGGAACCACATGAATTTAGTAAACACGAATATATACACATACTGCATTTCATACAATGAAGCCAATTCAAGACAGAATAACTTTCTGGCATCATTGTTTACATGATAAATATTCAAATTTCTTTTACTCTTCTCATCTTGTCCAACCCTTTCCCGTAATTTCTCTCTGCGTCCACCTTTCCCTGCCAAACCTCCCCTGTGTTTTCCAACCCCTCAGCCCAGCGAACACTAAAAACCACTGCAACAGCATTCCAAGAAGCTTCTCCAAGACATGGTAGGATAAACCATAAGGAATAATGAGGACTTCTGACCATAGAGCGTGAGTAAAACCAGGGAGCTGACTGATTCCGTGCAACACTGACACAAATGCAAACTGATGATATGCTGTTCGGCGGCTTTGTTAACATCCTTTTTTTTTGTTTTGTGTTGCTTCCAAACTAAAAATTGCGCAGAAGGAGTGTGTTGTTTTACATGGGATGCTAAAGGAATGAAAGCAATTTAGACAAGACTGTTGGAAACTATGAGCAATTCAGTCAGATGTGCTACTGAACTCAACATAAATGGTAAAGCAAATGGTAAGAAATGAAAGAAACTCCTTTAAAGGAAGGAAATGTAAAGTTCCAGGTCATCCAGACCTAATGGAAGCAAACAGTTTTAGCTTTTCCCCTGTTTCAACCTTTTTTTCCTTAATGTTCTTACATTTCACTTTGATACCTGCATTTATGACCTCAGTATTTGCAGGAAATGACGAAAAGGAGTATATGTGCACATCATATTACACATTTTAAGGAATTGGAGTTTGCAATAATCTAAAATATGTACATATATTTATGTGTATATGTAAATGTATTTGTCTGGAACCCTGGGAGAATAGAAGTAGCTGTTGGCTGCAGCTATGGGGGTCCAAATACAAAATGAGAAATTGCTGTGAAAATTTAAAAAAAACAAAGACTTGTGAATTTTTCAACCAAAAAAGGTTACACGTGAAATGAAAATGATTATTCAAGTGCTGGTCAGGTGGCCAAAAAAACTAAACAAAACACATCCAACTTGCTGAACTTAACTCAGATGCCAGGAGGAACAGACCACAGAGGGTCCTCTTTTCTACTGTTCCAGCAAGCCTTCTTTCTGACAAAGACACACATAACAAGCAAAGGTCACCAAAGTCTGTGCTTGACACCCGGTAGGATGAGACAGAACTCAATTGCCAATCTACGACGTCCACAGGGTTCCAAAAAGCAGCCAAACACAGAGGGGCTTGTGGCCGAACAGAAAGAAAAACAAAAAATGAAGCGCTGCCAAAAATCACGAGTTGTTCTTAACCCTTTAACTGCCTGCTCGACTATATGGTAGAGCATTTTTTGAGTAACTATATCTCATTAATAGAAGTACTTCACTGAAATACACCTGATTGGGCCATCTCTACCACTTGGCTGAGATATATAATTCTAGAAAAATCCACTAGATGT
>JBAMHV010000026.1:6391788-6404836 GCA_037177535.1 Pseudomugil gertrudae | reverse complement strand
AACCATGAAACAAAATCTCAACCATTTGGTAGAGGCTAATATTTAAAAAAACTTAAAGTTTGTAAAGTTTTTTTTTTAAAATTGTGTTTATTATTGGCCCAAGTATATAAGAAATGCAAACAAAAAATTTTTTAATAGCTGTTTTCTTGGTGGGGGAGTTAAAGGGTTAATTAAAGGGCATAACTGAACATCTGTCACCTGTCCCTCAGATTGTTCCAGATTTACAAAAAAAAAAGGTTTATCTGAAGTTTATCTTCATTCCACTGACAACAAGCTTGCAGAGGCTTCGGAAATATTACACTTAAAGGGCCAATAGTTCATCTTACGGCATACTTTTTGTAGGATGAAAACTTTTCTCTTCCTGCAGCACAAAGATTAAGACATGAAACATTTACAGCCACAGTGATATACAACCTTTACTATCAAAATGTCTTGAAGCCATTTACAGCCACCGTGACATGCAAATGCCTTGCGTGTTGCTTACCAACAGAGGGAAGAAAAGGTCAGAAACTTGATACATTACTTCAAGTCTCTATGGTACCGTTTTAAAACCTTTTACAGTCAACAAACTGAATTGTAACACTTCATTTATATTAGAAAACTCTTCAAATAAATAAATACAAGAATTTATTGTGCTGTTATATTTCAAAACCCCAGAGTTCAGTGCTAAAAACAATTAATGCTACAAACAGGGACCTAGTTAATTATAGGTAAGATTATTCAGGAATTTTTCCATTTTCAAACATGATATTCAATTATTGAAACAAAACCTGGACAAAAAGAAAAAAAAACTTGTGTGTCTCAGTTTCCACTGTAAGATGCAATGAACTCCATTCATCAAGTTACTGGTGAGTAAGCACATATTGTCCCACAGCTTATCACAACCTCATTAAAATCATTATAGCTGCCATTAAATGCCATGAAAATCCAGAGATGCTGCATAAAATATGGAATTTACAACCATTAAAGCATTCAAACAACCGTGTGGCGTAAAAATGGATGAAAATAATAAGCATGAAAGTGGAATCTGTGCAAAGCAGAGGTTGCCACCATGTTTAGTGAAGTGCAAACACTGGCAACAGTCCCATGTGTCTCATGATAAATTTACTCATCAAGGTCAGAATGGAGTCTCCTGAGAACAGCATCACTGTCAGCCAAAACTCACACCGCAATTTCAACAAAGCATTTACTTCTCTGCAGTTTTATAACCCGGAACGCTGATAATAACACTACACTTCATCCTATTTATGCTTTCCCTCTTTTTCATCCAAGAGCCTTTTCATTGAGCAAAACTAGTCCACATGCTTGGTCCCAATCAACAAATTGCAGAATTAAAGAGCGCATAACTCTACTTTTCAATCATATTTACCGTTTACTGACAATTTAAGTTATCTGCCATCAACACCACTCACTTTCAGCATACACACACATCTCTATCTCGCCTGTTTCAAACCCATCCTTGTCCCATGTGTCACCACCAGAATGCATGGCTCATGACGTGATCCTGATTATCCATCACTGTCACCACAAATGGCTTTGCCTGGTTAAGAGGCATTTGGCAGCTTTTATACCTCAGATGTTTTGCAAACACACAGCTTTTTTTCCTATAGTTATTTTCAGTTAGATGGATGTCTTTGCGGAAGAAGAGATATGAATCAGAGTAAAGCAAAGGGAGGAAAAGGGGATGTTTCAATATTTCCCCCCCACTAGTCACAACTAAAACCATTAAAAGTGGCCTCGTTATGCTCTTCCTTTCCACTCTTCTTTTTGTTCTGCCATTGGATCTGTGCCTCCTTGCTTTTCATTTGTACTCCTTATGAGTTCTTCCCATCTCCCAATGCGTTTCGGAATCTGATGTAGTGAGCAGGATTGTGAGCTGGTAATGGGGATTTGAAAATGTCATTTTGAAGTTAGTAGGTAGAGATAATGCACCACTTGGCTTCATTTTTACTGCACCTTTACTTTTGAATACAGCACACGGTTTTCTGGAGGAGTTTCGTCAAAAGTTTATTTTCAGCATTCATTTTTCACCCTGATCTCATTTTGATGCTTGGAGAGTGAAACTAATGCTAAGCCTTCTCCAACTCATTCCAAAGCTTTATCATAGGGATTATTACTGAAAGGATGTCCCATGCTACATTTACCACATTTTCACAAATAATTCCTTGCATTGCAATCTTGCAGTATTCTCTGCCATCAGGAAAGAAAACTGCAGGAATAACCTGCTCATTGAGTATATTCATGTTCATTCTTTGTGCACTTAATGCTGATGAACATAGCAGTAGCCATAGCAACCTCAGATCATAGCACACCATGAACTGGGTATGAAGGCTGCATCACTGCATGCGTCTCTTCTGTTTATATTGATGCTCCCATTCCTCTGGAACAGGGTCAAACTGGACTCATCAGACCAAATGACCTTTTCCCATTGCTCCACAGTCCAATCTTCATGAGCTCTAGCAAACTGATTTTTTTCCAGCTAACCTAAGTGATAAGTGGTTTTTATTATGCCTACACAAATACTCCTTTAATCCCTTGTGTTCCCTTTGCATGTTACATGCTTTACATGTGGAAATGTTCCACTGTTGTAATTTATAAATTCATATTGCCTTCACCATCATTCAGGATATTTTTCTGATGACATTTCTTCCTGGAAAGTCTACATCCAGTTTATAATTATGCATTTGACAGTTCTTAATCTGATTTTAGTAGCATCTGTAATCTTAATCTCTCTGATGCATGCCATAGATAGCCATACATAGAATAACTATGATGGTTGTAAATGAGAAGTTATTAATTGCATTAGTTGGGGTTTAATACCTTGTTGCCAGTTGTAATTACTGCAATCGTCCAAATAGTCTCCATCCATATCCATTTTAATGGATAAAACCACAAACTGACAAGATCAGGTGCTACTCAAAGGTAGCCTACATATTACATAATACTATGATACTCATGTACATGATTAGTTTACCAAATACAATACAAAGCATCTGAAGCCAATGTGTGGTTGCAAAATATTTCATGTTAAACTGCAGCAGGAATTGCTGAGTCCTCTTATCCTGCAGTGTAGAATCCTACTGCAAACCCCTCCCCTCAGGCAACTATCATGCAGCTCAGAGAATTTATATTTATTTTAGACTTTCTTTCAGAATTTAAATGCAGGAGCTGGGAATTCTGGACACAAAAAAGGAGGCAAACTCTTAATATAGCATGACATCGGGCTGACATCGGGCGAGAGGCAGGGTACACCCTGGCCAGGTCGCCAGTCCATCACAGGGCCAACAAAAGAGGGAGTTTCACCTCAAAATTGGCAACTTTGCTTTGATGAGAGAATCAGATTGTTGCACATCATCATCTGGCACATCTGAAAGATTATCAGCAGAGTCTGGAATCCGCTGATTTGGCCAGGTATTATTATATATATATATAATATAATCTAATATAAAAGTACTAAACGTCTATACAGTCTTGATAATACAGTGGAAGTCAACAAAACTGGAAGCAAAGGATATTCATTCTTACCTTTACTTCACATTTCTTATGGCAGGAGAGCCGGCACGCTGAAAAAAAAAAGGCAATGTTAATTATTGAAATACTCTGGTTGTCTGTCTCTCTCTCTCTCTCACACATAAAAAGCTACTGAAAAATAAACACTACCACACACAAGCAGTTTTAAAGGGCCGGGAAAATCCTAATATGTTAACCCAAATAGACTAAAACCATGAAAAGTAACAAAGCTGTAGAACTGTATTTGTAACTAATTAATAAATAAAACTTAAGCTTTAGTTTTTTTGCTGAGTGGACCAAAAAGAATTGCAACCAAAGCAAGCTCCAACCCTGACATGCAGTGGTGCTGCCCTCATGTGGACAAACAAAGCAATCACATGTCAATTAATAAAGCCCCTTCAGGTCTTCCTTCCACATTTGAGTTCTCTATGGTGTTAAAACCTCTCAGCCTTGGCACAATAAAGTCTGTAAAATGTGCATAAAGTGAGATTCAAATGATTAAGGTAACACATTTCTGTCCCCAGGCAAACACAGCTGTGAGCCTGCAACCATGTTTTCATGTCTGAGCAGGTATGACCCTTGATTCTTCCACACCTGCTCCTTCACTGTCAACCTAGGTGGTCTTCAGGGTGGTGCGAGTATGTAAAAGGAGTAAGAAGAAAGTGAGGAAGAAAGGTTTGAAGGAATGTTCAAGTTGGTCTGATGCAGAAGCCGACTTTAGGAAAACACTCAGGTTGATGAGGGGAGACCTGTGTAACTGTGATAAATGGATTACAAGATGACACAGTATAGTGTGTGAAGTACTGATTGGTAATTATTTGGCTGACCAATCAGAATGACAGCTGTCCAAATCAACGAGACATTTCTCAGTGGTAGTTTTGGGAATTTTATTCGTTACTCGGATGAATTCAAGCAGCGACTTGTTTAAGCCTGTTTGGAGCTTAACTGTTTTTTCAGGTGTTTGTAACCTCAACAGGTTAAAAGCCCAGAGACGAGCGTAATCCGAGCTTCACAGCTGAAAATAGTCTTCAAAGTAGCCATCATTCAAGGTTCACTTGAGAGCTTTTAGTGTTCTTCATCAGCAGGATGGCGTTTTCCTTTTTGGCATCACAGCATGTAAGAAGATCCTCACAAAGAGGAAGGAGCTGCAACCTGTTATCACATCACTTTGATTCCATACTTTGGTCATCAATACTGTGGCAAGTCTTCTCCAAGTCAGCAAACTCAAACTGACATATTTTTCCTTTTTTTAATGTACAACTGTTTATTTAATATACAGTCCTCTTTTTTATGGCTGCACTCGGCTCCTTAGACTTGTATTTATATGTTGACCAGTTTTGTATTTTTATTATAAATTTGAATATGATTAATAAAATTTCCAGAGTAATTTTTTAATATTTGTACAATAAAGCATTAGACATCTCAAACAAAATGATCCAATCTACAGTGTGCACGTTGCTTCATGTAGATTGGTGGATTTGTGTTTGTAATGTGTGTAATTGCAGAACATTCTGCAGCTATGATTGGCCAACTATTATGAAAGCAGAAATAATCTAAATGATATGAAGACAAACGTGCAAAGCATGGTCTTATCTCTTGGACATGGGCCTCTTTAAATAGTCTTTAGACAGCTGTATAGGACAGCAAAATATGCTTGAATAAGCAAAAATTTCCAGATGATTTTCTTGCACACACCCAGTTTACTCCAGTTTCTTCCAATTAACTCAATTTGATTCGATTAGTTACAGGTGGATTTAAGGTTAGTCTGTGCTGTATCTTAACATAGAGGATTAATAAACAAAAGGAAGATGAAAGGGAAAGTAATTCTCCTGTGCTCTGCTCTGCACTCTCCTTTACTTTTGTTTTTGCACATCTATCTTCCACCTTTCTCTCTACCCCAATTTCTTGCTCCTCTGCCTTGCTCTGTCCCCCCACACCCACTCACCTACCCCTCATCCCTTTTTTTCTCTCTTTTCCCTCTTATCTAGGCTAATGCAGCAGCAGCAGCCATGCTAATTTTAACACCAAATCCTCAGCCAAAGCCCCACACAAGCCTGCTCTTCCACTGCTGGGCTTCTCTGCGTTTGTCATCGCAGCCTCGGCTAAAGTCGCTGCCTTTGTGCTGCAGTTCAATAATAAGAGAGAGACAGAGCTGAAATGTGCAATGAGGGATGGGTGGGGAAAAGAAGAAAGCAAGCGAGAAATGGGCAGGCTATTTGGGGGTCATCTTGCATGTATTTCCTGGATTGACAATAAAACTTGCAATTGTATCATTTTATAAATGACAAAATTTTTGGCCATAAATCATCATAGAATCTGTACATATGTATATCACTTTCCCCATAACGTGAAATAACCCAAAACCTTAAGCTCAACATGCAAGACTCACTTTTGCAGATGAGGCCCTCCTTGGTGATGGCCTGCTTGCATATATCACAACTCTTGGCCTTCTTGAATGGCTTCAGCTTGAACGTGTGTGTGTGGACACCTTCCAGCTCGTCGGGCTGAGTAGGGAAGAAGAAGGAAAAGAGATTAGGGGGACAGCACTGGGTGAATTGATGCCAGCGTATCTGCAGCCAATGACAGCACATTTTGCATTCAGCTGTGATTTATAATATTTGTCCACAGCTGTATTAGACAGTTTGAGCTCAGCCTGAATCATGACTGAAGAACATAAAGCTACTGGTAGCATATTTCATGATGGTGATTGTGTGAGAATAATATAGTGCAAGTACTTTCTACCACATGATCACACACTTTGGCAAACACACAAATACTAGTATGTTTTATATGTGAATACTGCACATACTTGCACACTAACTAACAGTCCACCCGCAAGCAGAAGATGTTTTCACTTTGAAGCTCTCTAATTAAATGACTAATTAATGATGAAGAGGAGGAGGGGAGTGGGGGCTGCCACTGCAGCCAACAGCCTCAAAAACTCCAGGAATGATGTACACTTGCATGCATTTGTGGGTCCACACATACTGCACTGTATACATCTCAGTGTTCTGGGTGCATCATCCTTATTGCAAATAAGTCTTTGGACATGGCAACTCCAGAAGCTGCATCAAAACCTGGACAAAGAGATGAAAGCGATGAGCAATGCACATGTAGAGTGAAAGCTGTGAATACAGATGATGCCTGCTGCAGAGTGCGCGTGCTGTTCAAACGGGATCTAACAAAAGAAACCTTCAGAGAACTTTTAAGAGTTCCTCCAATGACTTAATTGATTTACTCCAGACACGCAGGATCATTCCAACATTTTTAAAGGATCACTATGCTTAAAAGCAATTGCCCCTCCAAACAACTGATCATTACTCATACTTATGCAGAGAGCAAGTACTGAGCTAGGTTGCATGTTTTACCTTTTAATGAAATGCTAAAGTACCTAAACTTGAGAATATCTTCAAAGTTGCGATGCATATCAACAGTCTCCATGTTTTGCATGAGACTTGCTGGATTTGTTTGAGTTGCAATTAATCAAAAAGGAAAATAAAAGCAGCCAGAAAATTGAAATCTGGTCTTTTCTCAATGTCTTTATTTTGTCACTAAAAGTCAGACTAAGGAGAGCAAACACCATTTGGACTAGTTTTTCCACTTATCCCCTTTCCCATCATACTTGTCTGAAGAACTTGTTCACAAGTCACAATCTTGATGCTATTTCCTTTGTGTATTTATGCAGCTGGCTTGGGCTTTTACTGGGTTGTAAATCAAATCTCTCTTTAATAAAACCACCACTTGTGCAGGCTACCACCCTGAAAAGATGAATAAATGCATTAATTAATATCTAGGAAAAATTAATGTAGAAAAAAATTCCATGAATCATTCAGTGCCTTAGAACAGGGACATAAAAACACACATTAGCTTTAGTAACACATACTGTGGTTTCAGTTGTATTTTAGGTCAATCGGCTACATTTGACTACTTTATGTCTGGTGCATTCAGACCTTTTAAACTTTAGTCCATTAATTTCCTATTTAGCCTCATGTTTAACATGTAGGAAAGTCTAATAGACCTAAATATAATAAAAATGAATGAACTATATCAGGTTATGAAACAGAAGTGAAAAGGATATGAATCTTTAATTTTGTAAGCTAATATCAACACTTTTTAATCATGATAAAAGTGCATGTAAAGATTCTGAATCTACAAGGAAGATAAAGCGTTTAGCATGTAAAGTCCCTGAGTTGTAAGTTTTGTGCAACTTTCAGCCATCAAACAAGAGCAGTCAATGACAACATTTCTCTGAATATCTAAATAACTCCAATAAAACATAAAAATATGTATCCAGAAAATGGAAGAGATTTTGTTACTAAACTATCCAAATCACTGCCACAACCACTGCAGCGTCACATGACTTCAAGCTCACTAAATAAACGACTCTAAGGCACGTAATCCTTTGCAGCATCATTTTCTAGCTGCTTTCTGAGACTCCCTGCTCTCCTTTTTGTACTCTTTCCATGTGCCGCAGTCAGTTAGACTCAGATTTTACAAAAGTGTATTTCTCAGCATTTTCACTCTCTTATCTCCCTAAATCTTAATGGCTTTTGTCACACTGTGACATACTCGGTAGAAGTTCCTGAGACGAATCATGGCTGACCTTGGCTGCACAGAGCTAGACTAGCCAATCAGAATAGGTAGCTTTAAAGAAAACGGTATGCTACAGGCATGCAGACAATTCTCCCCCATCTTTCTCACGTATATTTTTTTCTGCAAGTTTGTTGATGTAGTGAATTGGCAGGACAGGCTTAAACACACAGTCTGCAAACGTTTCTTACATGCACACTCTGATTAAAGTGAAGGATGTAATCTGAGCTGACCGCCGTCCATCCTGGTTATTGGATGGCTGCTCAAACTGCCGATGTAAGGAGAAAAGTGCAGACAGAAAAAAGTGATGATGGCAAAAAACTTATTTAGCAAAACGTTGGTATTTGTTAGATGTTGACATGTATTTGTATGACAACTAAACAAAAACAGGAGATGCATGACTGAAATATGATGCTCAATATTATAGAAATATTAACTTTGCTTGGATGGGTTTTTTTTTTTTAAAAAGAAAAGAAAAATGGGCTCGAAAAATCACATGATAACATAGCTGGGCAGTTTTTACACTGTAAAACTTGTAGCGTTTATAAATAGCATGTACAGGACCCCGGTGCCGCCTTACAACCCTGATGTTAGCGATGACCTGGCAGAAAGCCACCAGCTAAACCAATCACACGCAGTCAGCTGTGTCACAGCCAGGTGTCATGGTTACCTGGCTGTCACGGGAACTGGGGTCAACATCACCTGTCACACAATGATGGATGAAGTGGTATGGGGGGAAAAAAAGCGGGCAGAACATACAAAGCACAAAAGTTTGCGCACACACACACTCACACAAATGGCCACGTGTAAACATGAGTGGACCCTGCATGTGGCCCCACACTGACTGTACAGACAACAGGAGTGCAAATGGCTTTTGGATGTCTGCCACGTACCATCTGGATTTTAACTTCTTTGCCATATTAAAAGGGCCTCAGCAGCTTAAATTGAAGGTAAAATTGCAGGATAAAATGAGAATAACAAAGCTGACACCTGCAAGGTTTTATCACTTTTATTTGGTTTTACAGAGAGTAAATGTATTACAATAAGGTCATAAAATATAAACATGTAATCAGACTACTTATTACCAAATAGTTGCCTTACCATCTATGACTTATAGTGTTGCATGTACCAGTTTGGTTTCTAAAGGAAATAACATTTTGACCAGAAAATAAAAAGGTAAGGCTACCATTATTGACAAATGTTGTTAAACTGATCAAAACCTATAAAGAACCTTTAAACATTTTAATATTCATTCATTATCCGTACAGCTTGTTCAGGGTCACATGGAAGCTGTACCAATCCTAGCAATTAGCAAGTTAGAGGCAGCGTACCCCCTGGACAGGTCACCAGTCCATCACAGGGTCAACGCAGAGAGACAAACAACAACTTGCACAATTTAGAGTAAACAAATAACCTGAGATGGATGTCTTTGGATGAAGGGAGGAAGGAAGGAGTACCCAAAGAGAAACACATAAACAGGAAGAAGCTTCTTGCTGTGATGCCACAGTGTGAACCACTACACCACCATGTAGCTCTATTTTAACATACATTTGTTAATGTAAAATGTAATTAAAGAAGAGGACAATGATTTACAAGTCTCAACTTAATATTTCACTGACAGACCACAGAAAACATATTGCATGGAGGCATTTTACAGTTACATACGTAATAGCAGCTCATCTGGTTGTTCAGATGGGACCAAATAAAGACCTGGAGAGTCAGAAAGAGGAACATGGTGCAACTGATTATGTTCAATTGTGACAGGTTGGTAACATGACTGGCTGCAATGGGAGCACCAGAGGCAGAGTCTCTCAAAAATGAAGATGGTCAGTGGCTCAGCCACCTGCAAAAACTGCATCAATAAACTGTGAAGCAATAAAGTTTAAGGAGAATCTTTCTGCACAAGAGGGACAACTAAAAAAATGTATCCATGATCTCCAATTCCTCAGGACTGAAACATACACGATTCTGTCATTAAAATATAAGCATTAGGCCAAAAGTCCTTGTTTGTTAACACAATATGCATCAGATAAAAATGCAAGTCTCCGTCTAATAGAAATCTTGAAGCAAAGTAACGGTTTAGTCTTCAAATCTAAATCTGAATATTTTCTTTAAATCACGGTTGCAGATTAAATTGAATGGGATGATTCAGTGTTTGAATGCAATTGTGCCTGTGGAACTGACATATTGCACATCTGGAAAATTGATGATGTTAAAATATGCACCAAATCAGAGATGATTGCTTTCAACAAAGGATTTGCACATTTTAGACAAAACGGTGCTAAACAGCACTCTGCATCGGCATGCCTATGAAATGTAAGATACAAAGAAAATCCCAGACTACTGAACAGCTAGAATAAACTATAAGATTAAAATGTGACCATTTTTTTCCCCAAAGTCCCAGAAATTATTTCCACAACTTTTAAGCATACAGACTTTTGCTAAAAGCACATGGTGTCGCTACAACTTTTTAGATGTGGGATTATCATATTCAATACCCTTTCATATTTTTATGAGATAAAAAACATAGATCATTTTATATTTTTCCTTAAATTCAAATAGAATATTAGTTTAAAAAATTTCCAAACCATTGCATTTTTTGTATTCCATGCTGCATGTTGGGCTAAACATTTTTAGTAATTGGTGTTGTGCAAAAATAAGTTCAAATTCCACAGAAAAGATCAAATCAATTCAAACTTTATTTATCAAATGCTTTACATACAAAAAATGTAATTCAAAGTAATTTCAAGTTCATTAAAATAATAGAAACAAAAACAGTCTTGCATGTATACATCCCACGTCATCCATGACCACGACCACCACACACATACACACATATGCACACACATACCACAGACACACTTGGGATCCACAAACACAATCGGTATGCTGGTATAGATTGGGCTAGATACAGAGGGACCAGCAGAGAAAGCGTCAGAGTAGTCATCAGTACCAGGAGCAGAAAGCCAGCAGCAACCACAGAGCACCAGCCCGAGGCCCAGAGAAGAGATGTGGTCAAAGTCAAACCCCAGGGTCCACGAGCCAGAGCCCAGCAACCACAGCCAACCACAGCTCTAGGTGCAGAGACTCCACAGAGGAAACATAGGAGATCTAATATGTGATAAAAGAATTAAGATAAATAAAAAGGTAAACAAAAAGTAAAAGAACCACACTGGGATAACAATGGACAATACTTAAGAGCCTAAAATAGAAAAAAATGTAACTGAATATAACTCAAACAAATATTAAATCAAAAGATTCTTTCTCAGCAATGGAACCAAACTCTTTTCCCCCGTTTTGACTCCACTGAACAACCCAAAAGATAAACCACTACATAAAACCTACAAACCATAAGCACCGTCCTGTGTTGTGTTAGGAGACTCCCAGGAGGGACTGGAGATAGAAAATTGAAAGAATCATGCAAGGAGGCAGAGAGGCTAAGACAGAAAGAGAGGGTGAGGGAAATGGATTTAAATGGAGAAAAAAGTCAAGTTAAAGGAGCAAAGTGGGCAGTCTAAGAGCCAAAGATGGAGGAAGAAGAGAGGAGATGAGTGTATATCTGTGCCCGTGTGCAAAAGCACATATGGAAGAGGCCCAGTAAATCAAGGTTTGGTGCTCTTCTCTGTTAGTTGCACTTAGCTAATGAAAAGCATCACTATGCTACCTCAACCATGACCCCACTTAGAGCGAAGATGTTGGAGAAGGGAGGGAGAATGACTCTGTCAAAGGCACCGTTCTGCCCTTCTGCTCAGAGATGCCGCATAGATGCAAACTAGTCCTGGTCATAATCATACACGTATACATCCAGTCCTATTTACACTCAGGATTAATAAAATGATAATGTTCTTTAGGTCAGACTATTAATACTTCTAATGCATGTGATCACGTCAAGGTGATACATCTCTGGTCCACACAGCAATAAGAGATATTCTAGATTATTAAAATCAAACAAACAAAAGCAATAATAAACAATTATAAGAAGACAATGCTTTGTTTCAGCAGGTAATGCTCCTGGCAGCAGTGAGCTTATTGATCCCTTTTGGATGACTCCCTCAGGGAAAATTATGAGGACTCTTCCACTATTTTCGGCAGTTTCTGCAGAAGTCTTTCATGGATCGTCAGCTACAGCTGCTCCAGAGTTATCCTCAGCACAGAACCTTCTTTCTCCACCAGTTTGTTCAGTCTCCAAGTGTCTGACTATGGTGCTGCTACCTTTCGTTGAATAATCCTCTTAACTGAGCCTGCTGAAGTATAGATCCAGATTTCTGTCATTCCGATTCCTCTTTAACTTGATCCACTGTTTTACATTCCTTATCACATTCACCCTGATGTTGTTTTCCTGGAGCTGACTTTCTAACGTTTTTCTGTGACCCTTCTTGTATTTCTTTACCTTCCTTTTAAGTTTTTTTTTGCAATGTCTTCAACAACATTGTTGCTGATTGTTACGTATGCCTGTCACTGTCATTTTCATCCTGCCAACCTGCCTGCACCCTCACCTGGAGAGGATTGAATCATCAACCACACCTTCACCTGCACCCTCCGGATTTGACAACACTCCAGCCAACCACCATCCAACACACCAGCAAACCAGGAAATAAAAGGTCACATCATCAACAGACTTTTTCTCCTATAGGCTTGTGAATCTGCAGACTTTTGGACTTGGCTTCTGGTATTCGTGGTGCACTTTTGTATATTTTATAACTTTGTGGTGTTTAGTTTAGCTTAGATTTGGTTTTGGTAGTTTCACATAGTTTAGTATTCCTGTCTTTTGTATATAAACTTGTTCCAGTAGTGTTAAAACTACTTGCTTTTCTGTTTGATATTAGATAATGTTGATAATGTTGATGGTGATGATCGGGGGTGTGCCTGGTTGGGCGTTGTCCCTCTCGGGATGCGGCGGCTGTCCCTGTGTGGTCCTCTGGAGGTTCCCTGGGTGCTGGTGGTGGTC
>JBAMHV010000026.1:6378492-6390164 GCA_037177535.1 Pseudomugil gertrudae | reverse complement strand
GGTGGACGCCAGTGTGGGCCGGAGTGCGGTGATGGTGATGGGAAGGGACACTGGTGCGGGCGGGGGCGATGGAGGGGGGGGTTGGTGCGAGAGATTGTTTTGTCCTGTCTAGGCTACCCCACATAAAATGGGAAATAGCTTTGGCATATAGATAGATAGATTAGATAATGTGTAGTTTGAGTTGGGCTAGTTTGTTTGTATTTGCACATATTTTGATAATAGTTTTGTAAATATATTTAATATACCCTTTTGTTTGTACATATACAGTACATAGGAATTTTGAGTGCTATTGTTTGTAATTAGTATTACTAGTAAATTTTTTTTTTTTTCATAATTGGTAAACTTAGTTTATTGGAGCTGTTCTTCCTTTTTGTTAACATTTTAGGAGACCTGTTTTCATTTTGGTATTTTATTTTACATACCTTGGGGATTTAGCCATCCCAGTTTGGTTGTTAAGATTTTGTTATATTACTTTGAGCAGCTTCTGGAACCCTGACTCCTGTGGTCTAGGACCAATACCCTCTTGGAATGGTAGTGAAAATGAATTCATGAAGTTCCAACAGTGCAACTCTTATGTGTTTACAACAGAAACTCCTTTGCCAAACAGGGTCGTAACACTGATGTTTAGCAGGTTTTTCAGGTAATCAGTGGCCCAGGGTTTGTTATTGGAAAAGCATCTCACTGTTCTGGTCAAGAGGCTGTCCACACCGAAGCTGATATAATCTGTCACACACTTAGACATAGGTTTATGTCTCGAAGCACCCTCTCAGAACATCATCAGCTTGATTACATTACAGGTTTTAATAGTGAGTGATGATGACTGCTACTGAACAATAAGCTTGTTGGTAGAGTAGAAGAAGAAGAACCAGATTATGGTCTGATCTTCCACAAAGGAGGCAGGGCAGAGGTCTGCACGCAGTCGGAAAGCAGTGAACAGGATGTGTTCATGCAGCCGTGTTATGAAGAGGCACATAAAACTGCTTTTCCTGTATTCTTCCTAAATAGATCAATCATAGCCAACTAACGATCTCATGGTACCCATCTGAATGATTAGAAAAATGGTTTGAATTTTCTGTTTTCATACCTCCCTCGTTTCTGCCCTGCATTCTTTTTTCCTCTCTTTTGGGACTTTGTGTGGTTTTTCCTGATTATTTTGGTTTCATAAAGATCAATCAATCAATCTCGCTAAACCCATAACAGGTCACAAAAGAGCTTAAAGCATAGGAAATTGGAGCCTCTAAAGCCATGGTTTAAAAACTTTGAAAGGTTAACTAGATGGTAATTGTCTTGGGAAAAAAAAAAAAGGTTAATTATGCTTTTTTTTGTTTTCTTCCAACATGCAGTGTTTAATGAGTGGTATGTTAAAATGAAGGTAATAATAAAGTAATACATTCTCTGCCATAAAGCAGATTAAAACATTTCTGCTTATCCATGTCTGTGCTTATCAGTCCAATTAAGTCCACAAGGCTTTTCCTCATTGTGTCCTTGTTTTTTCTAGTGATCAGCTGTGAAAAGCTGAATTAGTAGAATGAAAAGCTGAAAATCAGGACCTGGTTATTAAAGAATCTACACTAACTCATTAGAAGTTCTTCTAAAGTGCCACAAAAATCAAATAAAAACAATTGTGGGATGTGTATTTATTTTGGTAGTTTTGTTTTTATTTTCATTTCTATCTTTTCATTGGTTGTTTACTGGAAGCTCAGAAACAAATTCCTTTCCAGGGGAGATGGGAATGAAAGCTACTTTAATCCTTAGAAATACTAAGCATGAGAGTTTTTACACCAGTCAATGTAGCTAAAACTTATATACACATAAAAATATTCATAAAAAGACAATCACTGTAAAAACAAATGTAAATATAGAACTAAAAACTAGACCAAATATAATTAAACAACCAACGTATATTTTATTCTTTAACGCCTGAATTGAGTGGGCAGAAACATCAAATCTTTAAAATCGGAAAACTTCTCGACCCTTTAGTCTTTTCTATTTATTATTACCATGGAATAAGGCAAAAATAATAAAGTAATCTGCTTTCTGGTATTCACAGGGTTGCAGGAAACCAGTATATGGTCAACAACGGGGTTTTAATTAATTAATTGTCTGTCAAAAACACCACAGACATACACCAAAACAGAGAGAAAGAAAGAATAAATGGAGCATTTTTATAAACATATATGATGTTAAACATACAAAGAAGGAGATGGTTGGAAAAAGGTCTGTAATGGAGAAAAAGCTGTAACAGCTACGTCATGTTTTATAGCTTCTCCAGCTGGAATACAAAACTCCATTGTGGCTGTTGGGAGGGTCTGCAAATCTGTGGGAAGACAGAGACCGACTGTGGCGTCATCAGTTAAGAAAAAATGCATTGCATATTGTAAACACAGAAATTAAATGGTGGGATTTCAGACTTGGACAACAGCTACACAGAGATGGAACCGATTTCGTGTTCTAAAAAGTTATGGATGGATAGTAAACAGAAACAAACTGGCAGTGTGATCAGATTTCCTCATTTTGGGACTTTAACGTGTGTAATATCAGGCTCCTAAAATGCTTGTTACACAAGAACAGAACAGCAACACTTAACCTCACGTAATTTGATATTGAATTAAAATATGTCAATACCACAGCTATCATCACCATAGATGAGTTTATTTCACATTTTAAAAGTATCACTGTAAAAGTCATAAACACACAGTCTGTGGTGATAACAGAGTAAAATCTCCACATCAGCGTAAATGATTACAGTTCGCAGATTATGTTTATGCTAGGTGCCTTTTGAGCTGCTGCATCTGGAACTAAATCCTGGGAGCACAAAACCGCACACATTCATGAATGCAAGCTTCCCCACATCCACCTTCATTCCCATATGCATGGCCAAGAACCCTCATCTAATGCAAAACACCACATATGGTTCCGTTTACAGCTCTGCAAGAAGGAAGTCTTTCTGGATTGAAAGGAGATTTTTAAAAACACAAAGCATGGCAATAAAGATGTACAGTATCACTTTGCAAAATGATGTCATTTGATGCAAATCCTGCAGTCCATGACTTATTCAGCATCCCTTTTGGTCATAGGAACAATAATGAAATAAATGCAGCTTTTTGGTGATTAAAGCTTTTGTAAATTTTACAATTCATGGTCAGAAATGCTTTTCTTAAAAATAATGCAAAGGAAAACCTTTAATATAAACATGTGGAATAAGAGATTTTCTAACTGGTTGAATGACATGGTGAACTCCGATAGGACGACTCACCCCGGAAAAAAAACAAGAAATAACCAACAAGCCAAATGCTGGATGACTGAATGAGTCTGAGATTCCAAGCAAAGAAACTGAAAAGTGTCCCCCCCTAAAAAAAAAAAAAAAACAACTGCACATGCACACCTGCTTTCAATTTCCACCGAATTGAAATTCTGTCAGGAACAATGGGTGTCTTTGTGAAGCAGAGAGCTGGAGCCAGCAATATGGAGAGACACTGGAGCCAGGATGAGTTTTGTAAAGTTTCTTTTAACATATAAAGGAAAGGAGTTTGCTTAAACACCTAAAAGTGTGATGTAGTCTACAACAGCATGATTAGATGTAACGTATTGCTCTTTAAAACACTTCAGTAACATCTAGTGGCAACCGACTAAAACCAACTGAGTACTCCTAATCCTTTGATTGATTGGCAAAAATTGTATTTGAAACTTGAAATGTATTGATGTAAAAAGGTCAAATGTGAGAATGTGAAACGCATGTTTTGCAGCAGTAGATGCATGATTACATGTTGGACTTGTAGGTGTTCTTGACATTTTTAACTTGTAGCTTTCGTTACAATAAAAATTGTAAGCAGAAATGATTTGTATACTATATATGTTCATCATACATATTAATACATATATGAGCACTACAACATTGCTGGGACTAAAAGTGGTCTAAATCCAGCTTAAAATATTCCAGATTAAGGCCTACATTTAGATACACTGTTAAAAACATGTCTTGTGCTCCTTGGGTGATAATCTAGTTTACACTATTTTTTGGAAATAATAGACAAGACGGGGTTTGCTGCAGGGTGGAATAACTTTGTGACTTACAAGTCATTATTAAATGGTCAAACGTCTCAGTAGACTCTCAGCCAATCTGTTACTGTTATTAACTGGTTATCATAAACTGCTGCCTCTAACAGCATTAAGTCCCTTTCCAAACCATTATAGGCACAGTGTGAATACCTACATTAGTTAAAAACGTTCAGAAGATGATTCAAATTAGACTAAAATGCCACAAAACCAGCATCCATCCATATTTGCGCTCCTTGAATGATCACTCCCAATTTAACTGAAGTATTTCCAGGCTTCTGCTTTTCACAGACACATTTTCTACAGTGCAGGAAGTAGTAACAGAGGAGAGAGTGACATCTCATATCGGGATAGTCATTATTCCGGTTATAAGCCCCATGAGGCGTCCTTTGCTGTGATTATGACTACATCAGTGATTGCCAGCACGGAAGTACCCCTCATCATTACTGCAAGCTGAACGGGCTTTGACAACACACAAGCATAGCAAATGCTTAACTTTGCATTACAATAACACCACTTTTGTCATACCTGCTATATTTTACTAAAAAGAAATCCTTTTATTCATCACATTCATTAGGAAACAAAATAAACCCAAAAATATACTAGACAGTCGCTGTGTTACTTTATCAATGTATGTCTACAGCTATACTATGCAATGTAGGAGCATAGATCAGGTATGAATATAGATAGGTGTTCAAGATTTAGGTATCAAGTAATTCAATTTCTAGTTGGCTAACACTGCAGGCCGAGAGCCGAGTGGTAGAATCATCCTCAGACATTTAGCAAGCAGTGAAATATTTAGAGTTTGTGTGTGTGTGTGTATGTGCTAACAGTTTTGTAGCTTTTTAGGTCAACAAAATTGTATAAAAATGCATTAAATCCATCTGCAAACACATACGTTGGACTGTTGAGCATGAGACTGTGCAGCATGAGGCTGCAGCTGTTATTGTGTTTGCACGAGCCTGCGCTGTGATCAATACCAGGTGCAGACAGAGAGACAGAAAGATCAATGAGCTGTGATCATGAAGTCCAGGTCGCTTATGATCATTAGTCAGCAGCTAATGAACTTAGACTCCTATGCTTAGTAATGAGATCTCCTTTTGCTCAAACAAACAGGATAACACACAGCATATACAGAACCATGCAACCATGGTGCACCTTTTAAATGTGCATCAGCAGCGATACATTTTTATACACACTCCAGCTTTGTGCATGGTGACAATGCGTTTCATACAGCACATTGTATTTGTGTATGGTTTCTTGCCTGATCTATTAAGGGAATAGAATTCAACATGCAAATAGTTTCGGTCTGGAAACTAACATCACACTTCCAATGTGCAGGATAGTGATGTCCAATGATCACATTTATGTAAGGTGAACTTCACCTTATTCATAAAGCACCTCAACAACACCAGTGCAGGAATGATAGAATAATAGAGGTAAAATGATAATAAAAAAAGAAAAAGAGACAACTTGCTGACCCCAAGTTAAGTGCATTGCAGTAGTGGCTGGTTAGGTTAACTATTTGTAAATAAGTTGACACAAACATTGTAATTTGGACTAAAATACCTTTTGCTACAAAGTAAATGCAACAAGTTTGTCCTCAGTTTTGGTGACTTATGAAGGTGACAAATGCTAGCAGAGAACTTTTAGCTATGATATTTTGTCTGAAAAATCTATTTATCGCTTCTGTTACATGCAAAAGCTTGTGACATTTTTTCTTCTTATCTGCTCCAAACATTGAGGGTGAATGAGGCACGACTCAAGGCATGAAACACTCATAAAATGCAGAGTTTTTTGCCAGTGTTTTTACTCTGTTACCAAAAACACACCAGACAAGAAGATGATGAGCAGATACTTAGCATGGTGTTTTGTTTTGTTAGAAATATGGTTATTTTACAGTTATCCACACACTGACTAGTCATCACTGAAATTAAACATCTTAAAAAGCTTAAATAGATAGCTGGTAACTAGCTTTTTAGCACACTATCGCCACCTACAGGATAGAATGTGTAGCGTTAACTAATAAGTAATCAAAGCTCTAACTGGTTCATGGTTTTCCACATTACACTGGAATATTGTTCTGTATTTAAAAGAGTGATAACAATAATCTGCCATTTAAAATCTTCCCGATATATTCCCTACATGCTCTGCACCCGAATCATAGACTTTGTAGGAGCCAACAATTTTCTGCCAAGATGTTTTTACCATTATGCGAGATGTAATTAAAAATATTTTTATTTTAAAAAATCTGCCCAACAGATGAATCTCAGCCAGGTAGAACCAATGTTATTCATGTCTGCAGAGTGTATCCAGAAAACCCAGGATTCAGAAACTAAATGAATGAATGGATGGGTATTCCTGTAAAATTAAAAACAGAATATTTTTTCAAGTACGTTTTGCAGTTTCCAAACATTTTCAATGCAAACGAATGGATTCTTAAAAAAAAGTTTGAGGATTGCAATACAAATATGCAAATGACAACTTTCCAGGGAAGAGGCCCTTGATGACACATCTGTGTTAAACTACAAAAAGACAGTTGTGAACTCATAATTCTAAAGGCAATCTACTTTATTGCATTTAAATCATCTAAAGCAAGATTTTTGGAATCCCAGCCAGATTCTGCTAAACTTATGTGGGCAGCTATCCATCCTCCAGTGTGAGAGGTGGGGGCAGAACTGTACACAGCAGCCAGGGGAAGTGTGCTGAAGCTGGGTCAAGCTAGCTGGTGGTGGCCCCGGGGTGTGGAGGGATGTGTCCAGTCACATCGCATATAAATCACCTGGTCACAGGTACACAGAGCATTGTTTAGCCAGAGTGACAGCTACGTTCTCTGCGGACAGTCCAAGTCTGGAAGCCACTGAACCACAAGCGATGCTTGAATAAACCCACACACATACATTGCTAAGAAAACGGGAGCATAGAGGAAGCTGTAGTGCGAGTTGGAGGGATGCCTGTGTGGCAGGACATGAAGTCCCTTTGGAAGCCGTTAACTGAAACTAGGTCTGAGTGCAGTTTCATGTCATTTGGAGGTGGACTTCAACATCAAACCACAAATATTATCAACATTAGTGATACAGGATGGGAAAAGGAAAAATCTTTGCTCATCTTTCTAATGTAGATCAACCACCATTTCTAACCTTATGAAGCCAAGTATCATATTTCATACATGCAGTTTGAAATATTTTGCATCCCTTTATGGTGGAATGCTGTTCACAATGTCATATTGGTCTCTGGCCAAAAAAAAAAGGTCTTTCAGCCATCTTTTATATAAAATGGACATGCTTCCAATTCTGTCATTTCCTCTGATGATCTTCTTTTGTCCTTTCAGTGTGAAAGGATAAATATGATGTGGTTGGTATGACACTTTAGGGAATTGGAGTCCTGTGGGTCCTGCACAGTGAGATACAGCGACAGATTCATTACTCACAAAACCCCTCACTCAACACAAGCTAATCATTATTCGGGCCTAACAGAGCTACTATGATTACCAGTGGGAAATGGCATTTCTGGAACAAGCTGGGCCACACAAACACACACACACACACACGTGTCACACATGCAGCTGTGACACAAGCAGAGGCGTGGCAGGCAGCAACCATCCGATCAAAGCCTGATTGATTTTCAGAGCTCTCCGGGGATTCTGTTCAGTCAATAACAGACTCTGTTAGACATCTGAAGACATGATGGATCTACCATACGTCCTGGAATTCAGTTTTGCAGCTGCCTTGTTCTTGTGTACAGCACAGAGTGAAATCATGTTAGAGGAGTCCGAAAACCATGAAATTACGGATCATTAGAAATTGTGTCTTTTGGAATAGCATCACAAAAACTTATTTTAAACCCTTTCAAACTAAAACAAAAAGATTTTACGGAATGGATTTTTAAAAGCCTTGCATTAGGCGATGTCTGCGAACATCCAAAAGCAACATTTTCTATCACATGCTTTTAGCAAAACATAGTTTATAAACACTAAAGATAGAGAGATAAAGATAAATGAGAGACAAGAGATAAAACCAAATCCAGTAAAAGTTGTTAGCAAACTTTTTCATATCTATTACATTTCTGCTTATTATCCAAACACCTTGACATAGTCACAAAATCTCTAAAACATTAGTAAAGAGAACTCCATTATTGTAATGAGACATATCTTGCAGATGAACCAGCAATATTCTTGCTATCAGACATTTATTATAGCAAGTGTTCTTTTGCAGTCCGTAACCGATGTCATCTTATTTTGTAGTAATGGCCGCTTTGAAACATTTAGAAACAGATGACTGATTTTGCACCTTGGCTTTAAGTAATTTTGTTCATGCTCTCTAGATAACAGCATAAATTCCAGAGTATTGTCAGGTTTCTTCACATTAACTGCTTGATTAAAGTTGATTTACAGCATTTCTTTAAGATGCAGGCCAGAACTTTGACTTGGCTCATGTAAAACATTAACATTTTTTATCCTTAATCAAACTTCAATTAAAAAAAAACAGTAGACACTTTGGCTTTGAACAGTAGAGTATCTACACTGAAAGTCTCTGCAATAGAATTAAGTAAATGGATCTCTTCAGCAGCTTGTTATCAAGTTATGATCAATGACCCATTAATCCAAGTTAGATGTGTTGAAACAAGAAACATCTAAAAACTTGTAGGACAGTGGTTATAAAGCACCAGATATCAATGTTTTATTCAAAGGATGCTTTTAAGGGAAAAAGGTATCTGAAGGATGTCCTAATATTTTATTTAAACAAGTCTTATATATCAAAATTCAATAACTTGAAGCTATCGTGGTTCAGATGCAGCCAAGTACCCTCATAATGATGCTACCATCACCATGTTTGGTAAGCTGGGTGCTTTTATTTTCTTAATCCCATCTTTAAATGTTGTTCTTTACTCTTTATAGTTGGAATAATACTTTTAAGCAATAACTCTGCTACTGACATTCTCAAACATCTTTATTGTTGCTTTGATGCACATTGTGTTTAATAAATCTTTATCAAAATCTAAAATCAGACAGCTCATAGTTTGACACCCTGCTCACTAAAATCATTAAAATTAACCACTAATCCTGCTGCATACTTTTCCTTCTCATATGACATAAGTTGATCATCCTTGTTAGAAAATATGCTAATGTTTCAGGTCATAATGACACAGTAATATGTATTATTCAAAAGGCTAAGCAACTGTGAGTGCATCACCACAGAACACAACTTAAATGCACATTAATAAAATCAGGGAGCAAATTCTAACAAATGTGTGAAAAACCTGATGTCAAATATCCGTTATGTTAAACTAGTTTACATTTTTAGATGAGTAATGAGCTCAAAGTAGTATTTGTCCAGTGTAGTAGGAACTAGCCTGCATCTGTCTTTTTTTCTTATCAACATGTCAAATCTAATATTCTCTCTCTGCGCGTTGGGCTGATAAATTATTAATAGCATGTATTTGAGGAGCTTTCTTAGAACCAGGTTTTCGCACATCATTTGGCCTCTTACTCCTCTTCCTCTCGCTTATGATGTCTCACCTCACATCATCCAGCTGCCCCCCTCCCCCCTCCTCCTCCTCCCTTCATCTCTTTTGGTCATAATTGCTGTTGAGGTGATGTTGTGCTGAAGGCCTTGCGTTTGGGTAACTTTCCGTCTTTTTACATGTGGCAAGTGTGGGAGTTTTCGCTCCATCCTGCCTCCTTCTCTTTGCATCTAAATGTCTCTATCCTCCACTGCAAGCTGGGGAAAAGTGGGGCAGATGCCTCATTTACACTTGGGTGCGATCATTGCACAATGTGTATACATTATACAAGCCAAAATAAAGAAAAAGCAGCCATAAAAACATCCTCTTCACAAAATAATAAATGGTGTTAATCCACTGGTAGATGCATAAAAAGCAAAGTCATGTCTAGTGTGGCAATATGTTTACACACAGCTTCAGATTTTCCAGTACATTATAGAAATATGTGGGGAAAGAGCATCTGTCCTCCTAAAGGTAGTGATTCTGAAACACAAAAGACAACACAGACCTCCATAGTGACTACTCTAGCTCTATGAGACTTGGTCTTGTGACCATATTCCCACACCACCAAGTCGACTCACGTCAGGAGTTGGCGTGCTTGTATGGAAAGCCCCCGGTTCCTGACACACTCAGTCAGTCCCAGATAGATGCAGAAGTGAGCAGCAGCAGATTAAATTATAAAGGAGAACCCAGAAATAGCTCTAGTGCTGAGGCCGCGTGGAGTCGACGCATCATCACGGCGATGCAAGCCGCCACAGAACGGTCGACTAGATTAGTTCTGCCCAGTTCACTGAAAGGAGAAGACCGCTGCAGATCTTCCCACCATGCAGCTAGTTGATGCACACTGGGACAAATCAGAGGGGAACAGCACACACCAGAAGGTACAGTAAGAAATGTAAACAACCATTTGACACCATCGTGAAAAGGCTTTTTCAGAGCATCAGACAAATCTGTGACCCAAGAAAAAACAACCACACACTTCAGGTCAGTTTAGCATGTGACTTATGTTGGTGTGGGTTTGCTAAAACACACTGAAGTGTTTCTATAAACTCTTACCCAGAACATGCAGGAGAGGCAAACCCAGGTCCTGGCCCTCCCTGCCAGAGCAGAGGGCAATGACAGCGAGACTGAGGGCATACTGGAAACCAGTTCCAATCGCAGGTTGTTCAAGCTCCCATTTGAAATCCACAGTTTTCTCAGCAATTCCTACTTCCACGCAGGCCTTGGCAACATAGATTCATGCCAGATATGAGATGCCCACAGCAGCAAGGAAGGAAATGCTGCTCTCATTTTTTCTCTCTGATGGTCTCAGTCAGTCTCTCTCATGTGAGCTCCCTCCCCTCTCCCAGTCATGCTCCTTCTAGCTCTCCCTCTTGTCCGCTTGCTCACTTCTGCCTTCCTCTCTGTCCCTCTTTAAGTGTGGTAACTTTATTCCGTGGAGCATTCAGGAGGGAGGCGAGTGCTGGCCTCTGCTTTTTTCCTCTTTCAAAACTTCTTTCTCCTCAAATGATCCTTGTTAGCCCCTCCTTTGCCTTCCCTTTTCACCCCTCACTCACATACACACACTCCATTCTCCGACCACCCCTTCAGCTTCTTGCGTTGCATACCTCACCTCTTTTTTTCCTCCACCCTCTACAAGCAAGCTTGCTAATGTCGGTGCTAATGTCACTTCAATTTTTCATCTGCAATCTCTCCCCCTATTTCCAGATCATCTGAAGGACTCATCAGCTGCTGTGATACTGATGAGAGCTCAAGCACAGTGCTTACAGGGTCAAAATCAGCAGGTACCTGCAAAAAGCATTAGTTATGCATTTCTTGCATTTGACCGATAAGGCCTAGAAGCACATATGCATGTGCAGGTTGCATTTGTTTATAATCAACATGTGACAAAAATGTTCATTCTAGCAGATAAATCTGTGAAAAGGCTTCTTTTAAAATAAGGCACAAACAGCAGGCTTGCCATGGCCACTTCTTACTGCCTACATCTCAAGTCAAGCCATTTGATGCCATGTTGCTGCAGAGCTGGGCAACTCAATCATCAATCAATTTTATTTTTATATAGCCCAGTATCACAACAAAGTTGTCTCTAAGGGCTTCACACGCACTTCATCACA
>JBAMHV010000026.1:6356781-6376779 GCA_037177535.1 Pseudomugil gertrudae | reverse complement strand
CTTCATCACACAACAACAACATAACACACAATAAACACAGTAATGACTACACTAAACAAAGCAGACATCCTGTCCTTCAATCCTGTGCCTTCTACTATGAATGCAAGTCATTTAATAGTACATGGTGAGATGAGATTACATTACAATCTGCAAATTAGTTCCTCAAAAGTGCAGTTACATTCATTTATCACATTTTAACTCACTCACTTGTCAGTTTCTGTCATTTTTCAGTGTCTGTATTTGAGTCAGTAAATGTGGGTTTGTGGAAGGAAAACAATAAGCAGTGCACACTCTTGCTATCTCAGTTGTATTGCTCTCATTACAAATAAAAACATGCACATGGTGGTTGTCTTCCAATGAATGCTGTGTAGAACCATAGCTGACAAATACCCCCAACGCAGCTTAATGCACAGGTTAAGGCTGCAGCCCAGGCACCCCAACAACATGAAAAACAAAGAAAGAAAGAAGTGTGATAACAGTGCACAAAACCTAAAAGCACAATGTCTACAAACACGTTTGTGATCGAGATCTTTACTTTAAAAATATCTAAATTGACTGGATATTTTAAGGCAGCACAATCTGCATCTTAACATGAAAATTCACCTTTTGTTGTAATTAATCTATCTTGAATGTGGGATCTATAATAGCATTCTATATACTTAAAGGAAAACTCTTATTCAAGTGGATTCACAGTAAGCAGCGAGCAGCTAGGAGGATAAATATCCCACTTGAGGACATATTTATTGGGTTAATTTGCATTCCCTAGTGCTTTTGCATTGCTTGGTCAACATTGTGTTTAAAAACCAGATACTTATACACACACACACACACACACGTATGCATGCATTGCAAAGGCACGTGGTAAAGGATTGCATTATGTATGTGTGTATCCACATAAAGCACAGCACTGAATCAACATTACACCAGCGGCAAAGGCACATTACATCACTCCACAGTCAGATCTATAAAGGGCTAAGAGCCAATTCATTTTGAGAAAACACCCTCTATTGATCCATGCTCCATACTCCATCACCACCACTGATACAGTTACCTCAATCCATAGGCTAACCTGACACATAATCTGTGTGTGTTTATGAGTGTGTCTGCCTTTGTGTATGTTTTATTTACATAATGTCAGTGAGCTAGTAGTGTGCTGTAACAGTCATGTTAACTCCTGAACTGGTTTTTATGGATTTTTTTGCACGTGTTTAACATGACGACCACCGTTTCCTTTCCTAAACAGGGTTGCTAGCAGCCTCTAGTGGCCTGCGAAAAGCCCTCAGTTTCAGCAGACAGGCATGAGAGATCATTACATGTTTGTACACACTTGTAGAGCACACACACATCTTGTGTCTTTTGCTTTTCTCCTGAACGTGCTGAATCCAGACAAAACCTTTTAAGGGTTCCTTTACCAGCAAAAAACAATGAAGGGCTGCTGCTGGGAGTGTGTGTTTTTTGGATAGGACATTTTTGCACTGTGAGGTCAGAATCCTTAGCCCCTTATTCCCAATGGAAACCAGAGCTCCCTCAAAACAAGCAGACAGGGAGGCACACACACAAATGCACTTTCAATGACTATTGAGTTTAAACTGGTCAAACTCCCAGTTACAAACCGGGAAAATAAAGTAGCGTCTGGATTGCCCACCTAAAATTTGAGACTGATTTACATGCTTTATATAAACTTGAGGGGTATTTGATCAGCGGATCCACCAACATAAACACCAAAAGTGGATGGATTTTTTTAAAAGAAAGAGGAAAAAAAGTTGGGAATACATCACTTTGACTCATCAACTCTGCAGTCTCTTGTTCTGGCACTGGAGAATTCATCCCATTAAAGCTTTAATGCTAGAATAACAAAGCATCCATCATGATGAACTGCTCCAGAGTACAGTGAGCCATTCAGGGCACAAGTCGACCATTCTATGGGTGCAGTATATCTGTGCACCGCTGGCTGTGGCTGGCCACCATTTCTCAGCACTGAAGGTAAGCTGGAAGCGTGTGACAAATGCAAGCAGCAATGAATGAGTTTTTCATGCATATGCTGGAGAAGCAATCTTGAGGGAGAGAATAAAGAGCCATTCGGTCGACAGGCTTCCCATCACCCGCTACTCTTTGGATTGTCTGCATTGCTGGCTGGTTTGAATTTACTGACTAGAGGGACATTAGTTCAAAAGAATGTAAAGTCAAGTAAACACTAGATAAGAGAAAATATAGTAACAGAGAAGGGGTAAAGGTTAGTAGGAAGAAAGAAGAAAAAAAAGGAGCCAGAGGAGAGGAAATCAATTTAAAACTTGGGCAGAGATGGTAAGTAAAACAAAGGAGATGAGAAGCTGAGATAAGAGAATAAATGTAAACTGGTACAATGATTTAAATGAAATGTCAAAACAGTCAACTAAAAGGTGAGAAATACAAATAAAAGTTGACAAGAGGAAGATATTGATGGAAAACTGAGGGGAAGAGAGGCATTCACTGGGCTCAGTAGTGTCGCCATAGTAACACACATGAAGGAAACCTTTAGACAGCATCTCTCCACCTCCCTCTCTGCATTCCCATCTCCCTCTCGCAAAACCACCATACATTCACAATCAAACACACAGCCTGTCTCCGATAGTAACCAAGCCCCATCATGTGGGGACTGCGTGAGCAATGTTGCCATGGAAACTGAACACCTCACAGTGGTCCTTAGAGGGAAGACACAGAGCCTTACCTCTCCACTTTCACCCCTCAGTCTGCCACATGACCAGTTTGAGAGCAGCAGCTAGAGAGTCAGAACAGCAGAATGAATGGTTGTCACGCATGCTGCAGCATGTCCTAAAACAACAGTGTGAGGACATATTTGCTTATGTGTCAGATAAAAAAATCTGAAACGTCTTTAGGTCTTAGAAGAGCATCTCTGCTGGCAAATGATTAAATGTATATTTTTGCAAAGGGAAGCTAAATTCCAAGACAACACTCACCCCAAAGAGCAGGGCTTATTAAACCAACCCTGATCTGAAAGACTATAAATGTGTAGTGATCAGCTTGGACATGCTGTTTGTCTAAGAGTTACTAACACAACCACATTGCCTGGCTTTCAACAAACTGGTTGAAGAACGAGATGCCACGACACAACAGTTTTTGACCGAGCTGGTGAACAACACTGCAAGCAGTTTGACTGTGTATAGTTCTCACACATGCTGTCCCATGCTTGTTGAATACATTGCTGAATTGGTAAAAAGTCTCGTTTCTTGAGACTTGAGTTGTCCCATCTAATGAATGACACCAAACGAGGTAATAGCATGATGGTCTTTCCTCTTCAGACTTTTATGCAAGCTACCCACATCCTCAACTCTACTGCTCATCACACAAATGCATGTTCCTTGAAAATATTTACACAGGAAATTAACATGTTTCTTGACAGTATGACATTTACTGACAAGAAGCATAGTTTGAACAAAGAAATAATTGACCAAGCACACATTTTCTTACTTAAACACAATAGTTTGCTTCATTTTGACCAAAATCTGAAAAAAAAGATGTAGAGATGTTGAAATATGTGACTTTAGTGACTCTATAAGAGAGAAGAATGAGGGTTTCACCATGTAAGAGGCAATAACATATAACACGGTACATCCTTGGTTACAAATGTTTATCCTGTCAATAAATTAAAGATGTGGCAGAGTTGCGCATTGCAAAAACAATAAAGCTGAGGTCAATAAAGAGATGAAAACGAAGAAAGAAAAACAAAAAAGCTTTGGCTTTTTGTCTCAGGCTGAGAAAAAAGCTGGAGAAAAAAAAGACTGAGCTAAACCTTGAACAGGATGTATAATCAGTGTGCGTCTCCAAAGGCACTAACAAGCTCCACACACATTTACACACACTGTGTACAAGAGCAACAGGGGAAGTGTGGTGGGAATGAGTGCGGGTGTAGAGATAAGGAGCTGCGGCAATTGGGCGAGGAAGCAGTTGGGGTGGGGGGAGTTGCTGCTGGTATTGGTGCTGGTGGGAGGGTATTGGGGCTGGAAAAGAGAGGCGGCTGCAGCACTGCATGCTACGGCATTACTGCCAGAGAAATCCCACCACCAGACTGACACTGCTACCTAAATTGTTCACATTAGCTGCGCTCAATTTTAAAACCTTTTACTCAAAGATTATATTAAAATACTTCAGAAAAGGTTTACTTTGTAGCAGAGATGATTGTGTTTGCAAGTTTGTAGTGTGCAAGACAAAATAGGGCCATTTAGGCATGCCAGAGTTGCTATGCATGACCGATTAGCTGCTGAAGGAAAGACGTCCATTCACTGAACTCAGTTTGGCCTTACAAATGCGCCACACAGCCATATAGTAGAATGTCGTAGCATGATATGCTTTCAACCCTAAGAACAAGCAAAGCAGGATGACAGACAGTGACTGTCTGAAGCCGACTCCCCCTCTCAATAATGGTGCATTACAATTCTGCAGCTGGAAAACAAGGTGACCCTACTTATCTGGAGAATTTGCTGCAAGTGCCCAGTTCCTCTGGCAAATCCAAAACTGGATCCTCATGGTTTCCCACCATCTTTATCCACTGCAACTGCCTGGTGACCACTTGGAGATCTAACACTGACCTTGAATCAACACTTAGACAACCAGTCTTTCAGAGACAATGGTCCATGACCAGCCGCCAGGCTTGTTTTCACAGCTACGTCATTTAGCGGCTTAGGTAAAGCCAGCTGCATGCAAGTCACGGTTGAGTGGTATGATTCAGACCAAGGCCTGTCTTGAAGTCCATTGCATGTAATGGCAGATGACACTAACATAGGTTGAGGTGAGTAATGACAGAACATGTGCAGCAGAGTCCTTCTAATCCATTCAGTTCTTTCTCAGCCTCCCATTCAGAGCACCTCTTCTCTCCCTCTGCGAGGTCTTACCTTGTTTCGCTTAGTCCCCCGCAGAGGAAAGAAGCAGGCAAAGAGAAACTTGCCCCAGCTGATGACAGCAGCCAGGCACCAGTTGAGGCGAGCCATGCCTGCGTCTGTTCAGTCTTGTCTGCCAGCCTCTTAACTCCCCTCCTGATTTTGGGATGGGAACCTGCAACCGCCCCCCCACCACTGAAAAAAGAATGATATCTAGCAGAAAAAAGACCACGCAAAGACTGGAGATCCTCTTGTCCTCAACCGTGGAGCAAAGAAGTGAACACCTTCCTTTGTGTCAGATGATGGTTGTGGATTTATTTTCCTTTCGGGGCTTTTTGAGCAATTTTAGATGTCTGTCTGGTTGTGTCTGCAATTCCAATTTGTGGGGGGGACAAGGGGGGCTACTGGCATCCCACAAACAGACTAAACGCTTGAATGTTCAAGAGGGACCCAGACCATCAAGACCCTAAATCTCTCGTCTCGTTTTTCTATCCATTTGTCTTCGCCTTTCGTTCTACCGTCTTCACCAGCCGGGCTAGATGAGTCAGTCCTCAAAGTGAGATGAGCACCACCGGCTGCATAACGCCAAGAGCCCGTCGCTGATCGACGACAGTGTTACACAGATGCACACTGGGATCCCCACACTCACCCAGTCTCACACGCACACACATCCACTCGCCTGCAAATAACGCTGTCCTGGCACATACATCCACAGACAGAAGAGTCCCCTCTCTGATCATACGGATCCCCTCCAGGCTCAGGATCCCCGGTGCTTCACGCTCACACACACCGCTTACACACACTTGTCCATCTCTTTCGCTCCGTGCTGCCTTTCTCTCACGCATACACACTTGCACTGATGCTGCAGCACTTAGTCAGAGCGGGAGGAGGGGAGCAAAGGAATAAGGACGGGGGGGAGAAAGGGAGAAATGACTATGAGCAGAACAGTTGGAAGTGAAAGAAAAGAAGGATGGATTACAGTAGGTTTTTTTTTTGGAGCGAATCCAGTTAGCTTGCATGTTTTAGAGTTGAAGCCAGAGTCACAGAGGAGAAAACAGTGACATTAACAGAAGTGCGCAACGAGTAGTGATGAGGAGGATGAAGAATAGATTGTGAGAGTCAAAATGGATGGATGTGAGACACAGGGAAAGGAGGAGAATGACAAAAAGGAAAGCAGCAAGTTGCTGAAAGAGGAGTGGTGTGTTTGAGAATACTGAGCAGACTAGTGAACACACACCAGCATGCGCAAGGTACACACACAAACAGACGTGCAGCACTCGTCAAGGTGCAAAGCTGATACAAGGCAGGCGCGGGGTGATGATTGTGGTGTGTGTGGAAAATTGGGTCGAAAGGAGCGAAGGAGGGAGGAGAGAAAGAAAGGATAGAGGATGGCAGAGAAGGTGAGGAGCAGGGTGTTGAATCATTGTGTCTTGGGTGATTATTTCCCCCTCTCTCTCTCTCTCAAACACACACACTCGACTGCAGGTGGTGCACAGGCTCATTCACTCTGCTGCAGTCTCTCTACGCTTCAGTGGGAGCACATTCTCACTGCAGAACGCTTTTCTCTGCTACACCCCCCTTTATTCCCCCCATTCAATCTCCAACCCCTCCCACCCAGCACACCAACGCAATCACAGGACATCAAAGCAATAAGCGAGGGAGATAAAGTGTAGAGAGGATGCTGTTCTGTCATCCAAAGCTAGCTTAGCCTGAGGGGTAGGATGGAGGGGTTTGGGATGAAATACATTGTTTGCTAATATGGAAATGCACCCGAAATTTAAAAAAAAAAAATCTTAAAAATACATAAACATTTTGTCATGTGCACAACGACTAAATGAATCATTTCCTTTGCTTCAAAGATCCAATACAATCAATCCAAATTTAAAGTTATGTGAGATGCCAGTAACCATAAATAGGATTTTACCTCTAATTACAATAACTGTTTTAAAAAGGGTTTGGTTTGAGATTCTGAAAAGTTTACATTATACCCCACTTTAACGTTAACTAGTGTAAATACGTTTTTATTCAATGTATTTTGTGAAAATTTAGGTCACCTTGCAGAATGTGAAAAACTTTTTTTATTTCTAAGTCTGAGTGAGAGGAGGAATAAAAGGATGGTAGTGACTGTGACAGGGTCTTGTATCCAATACAGCTTCTTACTTGAATCAAACACAAATTAATACATTTCATTAAAATCTATAACACAATAAATTGTGTTTTATAAAGCATGTGAACTGATGTAACACAATGTTTGATTTTTTCTTTATCTGAAATCTTTTAGTTTTTTTAGTTTTCTTAAATGCATTTTTGTTTGGTTATATATATATATATGAGGGGAAAAAAAGGTTAAAAATAAATCAAGATAAATAGAAAAGGGGGTTTGGTGGGTGTGCTCCAACTACACATCTCACCCTCACCCCTGCTGAAAAAAGTCTATTCAGGAGTCCCAGTGAGGAGGATTCGACGGACAGTCGAACCCCAGATTAAGGAGCAGTGTGGTTTTCGTCATGGTCATGGAACAGTGGACCAGCTCTATAAAAGTCTTCAGGGTTCTTGAGGGGACATGGAAGTTTTCCCAACCAGTCTTTGTGTTTTGTAGACCTTGAGAAGATATTTGACCCTGTCCCTTAGGGAATCAATTGGGTTGTGCTCCAGGAGAATGGGTGTTTCGGCAAAGGGGGCTAGATAACATTTTTCAAACTTTATTATATTGCATACAGGTAATATTAACTGACTTTGGTTTAGTTTTCAGTCTGGTGTTTGGGTCAACCTGCCTTTATCTGCCAATTACCTCAACGTTCACAACTGAGAACCAAGTCTTTTTCTTTGGTACCCTTTAAAAAACATTAAAGTTGTTTTGCAAAGAGGTGAATGCACTGGCTGGTTCAAAATTAAGTAATGCAACCAGTTGATGCTCAGTGTGTATGAAAGCCTTCAATGACTTGCATTTAATTTTTGTGTTTACAATCCAAAGGCTTCGTTTCTAATCCACTGATACTACTGGTATATGTACTGCTGCATTACAAATGTTTGTGTGGACAAACATTTCTCTGGCTTAAGCAGTTATGCAGAGAATACAGGTATTGATCATTTTTTTATTAAGGCTTTTGTTGCTGCTTACCTTTCTGTGGGGATCCTTTTTCAGTTTAAAATCAGTGGTTAGGTATTGAATCCATCCATAGCATCATTTCTGGTACAAGGAGCTACTAGTAATGACAAGTAAACAGTCTTAAACTCAGGAACTAACCAAACAAGCTGTAAATCTTGCAGTTGAGAGAATTTGTGGACAGAATTCTACCATTTCCCGAATGTCTGTCAATACTTTTAAATGTGGTAATGAAGGAAATGTGGGCACGTAGTTGCTGCTAGTCTTATGCTAAAGTATCAACAATCATGTCACAAGTTTGAATTAAGCTTTAGATTTATGAGGCTTAAGTTTGAGTCTTTTATTAAATTGCTGAGTTTGTGGATGTATAAGCATTTTGAGTCCAGCCAACTAAAACACCATCTAGCTCAACCTCATTATAAAGATTGGTAAAGAGGGATAAATGGCACATTGTTACTCATTGGATACACCTTGATTAGCAGTTTTTGTTATGATATTCATGTTTGGGGTGAAGGTAAAGGAAAAAGCCACAGTATTGAAAAATCCATTATATGTTTGTGCATTACACATTTCATATTCTGGTTGCTGATTGGCTAAATTTAAGAAGATATCAATGCTCACATTTTAGTTTTATATAGGGGAGCATTCTTTAATATGCCACGTTCCTGTCAGAGGACACAGTTTTCTACAGCAAGCTTTGTCTTCATTTTCCAGGTTACTACGGCAACACTGCAGCAATGGCATCCACCAGCAATAATTATTTGGCTTAATGCCATGGTCATTGACTTTTTCTGACCAGTCCACAGGTTGAAAAATAATAGTAAATAGTTTTTATGACCAAGTATTTCTTTATTATGAGTTGGAATTAAGAACTGGTTGGATTAATAACATATAATCCTAGTTTACATGTTTAAGAGCCCCAGAACAACCCATTTTCTTATCAGTGGCTACTCCGCACAAACAAGAAAAATGTTCCACTGAAAGGCAAATAGGACAAGAAATGCACAGCAGACACTGTACTTTTCCTCCATGTCAACATTATTGATGATATCCCAAAGACCTGCTTTTGTAAAACTGAACTGGTACCTCACTTTTGTTTGCAAGAGCTGCAACACATCTATACTAAAGATATGCAAAAATGTACATAGATATTCTATAGGAGAACAAATATTTGTCCAATTTTCGTAGATCTCTCTTGAAAAAGCACTTCGGCTTACTGCAGGAGGGATGAAGAGCAATATGCATTTATGCAGCACAGTATTCTACAACACCGTGTACTGTACATCTCAGTGTGAGACCGGCTTGTGTCTCACTCTCTTGGCAATGCGCTGACCTTTCTCATTAGGCATAAGCAACTTGCATAATCACTGCTGACTTCTATTGACTGGCCTGTCACACTGCCTATCCATTTGACTGGAAACCCTGTGAAAAAGAGCAGGCTGCCAACAAATTTCCCCTCTTTCCAACTTTCTTCTGTCATCTGAAGTGGGGTGGGATTTTTTCATCAAGTGCACAAAACAAGGATGTTACCATGTTAGCTTATTCTCCCTCTGTTTCATAGTTTTCCATTTATATAATGATTTGATTTCCACTCAGTTTTTTCCCTTAAATTTATATCTCTTTTATCAATATATTCCAAAACTACTTTTGATGTTCATGATTATATATCGGGAAGTTCCACAATGTAGCTGTAAAACTGCCCCATTACAGTATCAGCCACCAAAATATATTTAGCAAGCATTTTACATGCAATTTTTTTGCCCTTATTTTTCATAATAATAATAATCTTATCTAATTTCACAGATTGCATCAATCAAGGTAAATCTACACATGTAATATGTACAAAGGGCAACCCAACAAGCTGTACATAACCCAAAGAAATGGACAAGATAATAAATGGAGTTAGTTATATGTATACAGTCAAACAAAGGAATTAGCTGACATAAATACCACTGATGTATATTTTTAATATATTAAAAACAAACAACTTCTAACAACTTTCAAACTCAATAAAAAAAGATTTAGAGCAGATTTCAGATTTTCTGGTTGTTTGTTACAGAAAATAAAAGCGTAAAAATACAGCTTCTCATCGTTTTAATTCTATGACCCAGATGAGGACATAACATTGCACATTTATGTTAATAGGTACATCCACTTTAAACGTCAGTGCTTTTATAGTTAATGTGCAGTTTAAAGTAGCATGGTTGTTTGGTAATACATCCACCAGGGGGCAGTGCAGAGTTTAGACTCCACTTTCAAGTTTCAATGCCAGTTTAACAAAACCACAAACAAGGCAACTGTGAATGAGATCATTAATATATACATGTTCTCAGAAAGAGACAATGACAGCAGTTGTACAGTAGTTAGAGGTAATCCATGTGCAAAACATGTCACAGTTCTTCTTTGTTACCTTCCCTGGTTGCACATGAGCTATATGGCTAACCACTGCCCTTATGCTTTCCAATAGTAGTTCATTTGCTGCATCATGGTATGTTTCCACAAGAGCTAAAATGGCCAAAATTATGCAAGTAATGACACATGGAAATAAGGCTCCATCATCATTTTTTGCATGGCACATAGTTTGGCCTTAAAGGCACGCACTCACAGCCTTTCAGTCATTTAAGTTAAGATGGGGGGATTAAAATCCTTGTTCAACATTCTTGAGCTGGCAGACAGGGGATGATGCTGGGTATACTGGAATTAGCATATGGGCAAATTAAATTTCATGGCAGTACCTGACTGTGGGGTATGTGTTACAAGAACAGAACAGAAAAAACTGTTGGAGTTAATCAAGGTGACTTTTACTGGACAGAAATGTACCGGTAAGGTGAAAAAATGTGCCTGTGAAAGCACATGGCCATAATAATTAGTAAAACCACCATTGTGAGTGTCGCACAAGCCAACGATGAACTGCTGGACAGCTTTGTACACAGGCTGCAAGAGTAATAAAAGAGTTGTGTGTGAATGGTGCAAAAAATCTAAACCCGAGTCCCATTTACATTCAGTTCAGAGCCAGAGCACCGTACAGGGGAGATAGGAGATTAGGTTCCCACCACAGACCTCATCATCCATGAACATGCCAACTCATCTGTCTTCCATCTCCTTAGCTCATCCTTACATTTGCTTTTTAAAAAATTTTCATCCCATTTCCATTTTCTTGCCAACTTCCAACTCACAAGATCGGTCTAAACTACATTTTAGGAAATTAATTTGATCTGTCCGGAAATATTTTTTTTGCCTGAATGTATCAACTTTAAACTCATGGAGTGGCCTCAGGATAAAGTCTCAGATTTGCACTGGTGGCTTACCAGTTAAGAATCCTGCAGGATCCCAGTTATGATGGTCCATAATCGTTATCTTAACATTTTGTTAATGTCATGCATCTAATGCAGAAGAAAGTATACCAGAGACAAGGTGACTTTTGGCCTGTGATCAATGATTCAGTCCATCAAATGAAGGTGCTTTGATCAGTAAATCTCAATGTCACAGAAGCTTTGTTCTTCAGTAATCTAAAGAGATTTTATATCATTCTAAAGCTAAATTCAGTCTTACTTAAAGCATGATATGTAAATATGTTGCTCAGGAAAATTGGCTTGATAAAACGGGGTTTTGCACTGCACATACACAGGGTATGGGTTCTCCTTCGACTTGGAAAATCATCCAACTGACAGGTTCATCTTTAGCGGTAGCAAATTATGTGTGAGGACAGGGAGGCACTTGGATGCGCTTAGAGTGGAAGTCTATGAGTGGTGACACTCCGGGGCCTGCTGCCAAGGGAAACTTAGTTATCTAGAAACATCTACTCCCCTCCCCCAATGCGTTCACACACACACACACACACACATATATATAGCCAGTTACAACCCAAAGGGAGGAAAAAAAGATAACAGTTAAGAGTAGATGATTAAAGTATTTATATGAACAAAATGAAGTATTTAGACATGTGAAGTACATTAGTAACAGTTTTGACTTCTGCTTCATTAGTAAACAGGGGTCAGGGGAGAAGACTGATTCCTTCTCTTATAGCATGGGTATTTGATTTGTTATTTCTTTTATGGTCTCCCTAAACATCAGTATTAGCCCTAAAAAATACACAAACTTTCATGATATAATTCCAGATTCCATCACTATTGAAAAGCCAAAACTGAAGTATTGCATCCACAGGAAGGATTTCCCAGCCGTATGTCCCACTCATTAGGGCTGGGATATACTTGTTGCTGGCGATGCGTTAGCATATTTATCATGGCTCCCATACATTCGGCATGTAGGTTGCAGCACCTGCTAGATAACGTGTTGCATGCAGGAGGTGAAATATTGGCTTGAACACTGAAGGCGTTCATAAAAAAAAAGGTTTAAAAAAAAGCATTAAAACAAGACTTTTGAATCTTGGCAGAATTGGCCGTTATCAGTATCTTTATATTTGTTACTGTGCAACAGGGGGAAATTAACACTCATGCCAACTAGTGGGGATGTGAGCTAATCCGCTACACAGCAACATGGTTCTGAAACGCCCAGCTTTAACCACACAACATATTTTCTTCAGTCAAGTTTAAGAGCACACTATGGTTGACAAATATATGTAATTTACTTTGACCTTGATTAGAGATTCATATGGTTTTCATTGTCTTGCAATTGTAATTATCAAGGAGGTCATGCAGGCTTTTGCCAAATGAACTCTTTTAAAGTCTGGGTAAAGATTGATGATCAGTGTTGACAAACTTTACGATAAAAAAGGTAATCAGTGATGCAAACATCCCAGATAAGCTGCTATCAGGTATCGGCTAGACGACAGTAGTATAATGCAACTCAACAGCACGGTTATCGTCACAATCAGCTGCAGTCCCAGGCCAAATTAGAATCGACCTCCAACTCTCCATGCCTATAAGTACTCCACATATACAGCTTTCACCTTAAGAAGGATGGAAAGGCTCAGTCATGTTTGGATATTTTATAAATGACAAAACACCCTATTTTTTTTACACTGACCTTAGAAGCAGCAAGCGTGTTCACTTTTTAAAATGGAATAAAAAAATTCACCAGAGGGATAAATCCCCAATAAAACATTTAGAAAATGTCCTCTGACACATGTAAATGATCACTTGCTGTAACCCACCACCGTTATTAGTTTTCCCCCTGAAACAAAATGCTTGTGCAGTCTAATGTCCTCTTTCTGGTCATCGCTTGAGGTGTGCCTGAAACACAGCAGCAGGATGCTGTATTGCAAACATTTTCATTTGCAGCTTGGAAAAAGCCTAAAAGTATCTATCCTGCTCCCCCTTCTGTCCAAACAACCAGCTCATAGCTCACATCCCGCTGCTGACTTGGCTGTTTTCCAGCATGCTTTTAGCCCCGCTAATGTAGCTACCTATGTAGGTTAAAGACCCCCTCGTGGTCAACAAACACACCGGTGCCAGGAGAGACATCTCAAGGTGAACACTGTGCTCGGATCATATTTTACCTCTTCAGAGGTGGCAGCAACAACAAATAGGACAGCAAAAAACAATGTCAGCAAACTCAAAGACACATTTCAGCCAGGTAAAAGAGAACAATGGAAACATTTAACCAGATCAATTAGAAGATAAAATATAATTTGACTTTTTATTTAACATCGTTTTGAAAACTTTGCACCTAATACAACAAATCTTCTACAAAGTCTAAAAGCACATGTAAGGAAAGCAGGCTTTTTACTCTGAAAGATGACCCCATTTACAGTTAATTCCCCCATCCTGGCTGCTGTGCTTAGGTATTTTCAGATCCCATAATTCCCTAAATGAACATAGAAATCAATAGGAAGACTACAGTCCTTTACTCAGTCTAATTATACACATTTATCACCAATCACAGGCTTGAATTTGAATACTGCAAAGGGTCTGTTCTACTGCGAGGCAAAGTGACAGATCAGCGCAATACAGTTCATCCGTAAAGAGAGACTCAGCAGAGTGATATCAGGATAGGGGCAAATTGCAGTGCTGAGGATAAAGATTAGAGAAAATAACCAGAGAGCCAGAGGGAGAGAACATTGGGTAGAGAACTATTGTCTTTTGGATGATCACAGAACACAGCTTTCAGGTTGAGTGAGACTGTGAAATGCTTAGTGTAAAGGGCCTTAAATGGTCCAATTCGTTTTAGTTTATCCTAGTACGTTTTGTACTGTAAGAAAAAATGCTAAATTCTCATAAAAAAAAGAATTGTTGATGCTCATCAGACATGATTGCACTAGGTTTCATAGCACAAATGGAGGGAATGAACAGCTACCATCTACCAATTATTTTAAGGAGAGACCCTAACCCAATGTAAGATGAACATTGAAATAATTACACTTGCATAGGTGCAGCTGCCTTATAAGTAGCCACCCATCTCCAGTTTGCTAAAGTTCTTTTGGAAAAGCCTTTTGGAGGCAGGATTTTTGGCATATACTTTATGTCAGGTATTGTAAATTGTAAAAATATTTATGCATTTATCATGTGAAAAAAGTGGTAGCGATGACATCATACGATGAGCTTGTTAGGCTGCATTATTGCAAAAGGCATGTTATTTATAGTTGAATTGGGAATTCTGAAGGAAAACAAAAAAAGAAAAAAGTGCTTATCCAAAGAATGGAAAAGTAAATGTTCTCCTATGGTCATGAATAAAAATGACATCCAAGAACCAGAGATTAGCAGCTGATGAGAGGTCATCAAAATGGACAGAATATTAACCAAAAACACATTTTGATGCACAGATCCAAGATAAGTGCAAAAAATTAAGCCTTTTTGAAACACAAATTTGGGGCTGCACAGTGGTGTGGTGGTTAGTACCGCATCCTCACAGCGAGAAGATGGTTCTGGCCTCGGCTCAGACAGGCTCTCTTAAAGCTGGTTCCAGTGCTGGTTCGGAGCCAAAGCCAGACTAAGCATTGGTTCTTTAGCTTTTGATGCCTAAGCACCAGAAAACCATCAAAACTGATTCAGTCCAGGCACCAACTCTGTTCTGGTCCAGAGTTGAGAACCGCTTTACAAAACTTGCGTCCACAACTGGGGGCAGGGTTACCTGGCCAAAATAAAAGCATTAAAACACGACCAACATCTTAATAAAAGCAAAGAAATGGACTCCAAGAACAAGCAGAACTGGTCCGAGGAAGAGGCAAGTGTTACCCGGCTTTATGGTCATCAAAGTAAATTAAAATCGGACACAGCCTTTGTTAAAGCAGCTGCAGCTAGCTACAAACAAAGCTGATTTATAAATGATTTCAAGAATCAGAAGAGGAAGCCACGACCCAAAAGCACCCCACATTTTTCCGATCTTAAAATTCTTATCTTTGTGAACGGTAATGAACTGGTCCCTAAACTCCATCTTGGTTGAGTTAATCCTCCTGCCTGTGGTGGATGGTACCATGGTGAAAACTCAAAACTGCATCACCACGGAGTCTGATAAGTGTTGCTGTTATAGTGTTATAAGCTGTGAAATATGATATTACGCACATAAATGTTTTAGATTGCTAACGAGGCTCTTTTGGTTGAAAACAAAACCTGTTCTTTGGAAGCACCGGAGTTGAACCAGCTAAGCTTGGGCTCTCACACCAGCACCAAACCAGCACCTGTTCTTTGGTGGAAAGACCCCAACAATGGACTTTCTGTGCAGAGATTGTATTTTCTCCCCATGTTACCATGGGTACTCTGAGGGTACTCAGAGGTTGGTTGGTCATTCAAAGTCATCTTTGGAAGTAAATGTCTGGGTGATTGGTTGTTTGTCTCTCTGTGTTGACCTTGTAATGGACTGACAGCCTGTCCAGGGTGTACCCTGCACCTCTCCCAAATAATTGCTGGGAAAATCTGCAGCGACCTGCAACTCTTCATTGGAATAGGCAGTACAGATAATGGATAGAAGAATGGATGGAGACACAAATTCAGATGCTGTACTTAGATGATATGTCCTGAAGTGGCTGTGCCCTGGTATCTCATGTGACCGGGGTGGTGGCCAACTACTAAAAGTAATTCCTTAAAAAGACTAAACGTTAAAACCCACTGTTGGCCACCTGAGGTTCTCCCGGAAACTCAGGGTGAGCAGAGTTAAGAATGAGCAATCTTGTTAGTCCTTAAAAAGATTTATTATAAAACAATAAATACTAAAAAAAAAAAGTCTACCCAGTACCCCCATAGTCTTCACTTCCCGCCTGCTACACCAGCCGCTGTCTTGCTCCGATCGTCAGAGGAGACACTCAGTCTGGCAGCCCCGGACTCCGCTGTGCCACCGGCCTCTCTGAATCCCGCCACATCACCAGCCGCTCTGAATCAATATGCGTACTGCCATCGGCTCCCGGCTCCCGGCTCTCGGCTCTCGGCTCTCGGCTCCCGGCTCTCGGCTCTGCGCTGCCGTGCGGCAGCTCCTCTCCCTGGTCCTCTCCTTCTCCGCAGATTGTTCCCCTCTGTTGCAGTTCTACTTCCTTAAATAAGTCCTCAGTGCACCCACAGCTGTTGCCCCTTTCCATTAATTACAGCTGGGGTTGATTGGTGACAGGTTTCACATGCCTTTGGAGTGTATCATGCAAAAAGTAAAAAACCACCACAACATGCATAATCAACAAAACAATAAAAACATGCATAAAACTGACCCCTCCAAAAATCCAACCCTGTCACATATTCAGTTCTGGAGAAGAAGCTTTACAAAAAGTTATTTTCTTTGCCTTTTTGCCAACACCAAATATGATAAACAACATTAAAATAAGCTTCTCAATCTAGACTTCATAAATCATTTAACCAACACTGTATGTCAGCTGGATGCAATTCTCAAAAGCAGCTGATTTGACATTGAATTTGACACTTTATTTTGTTTTATGTTGTCTTGTATTTTCCATACAGCCAACACCTTTTTTTCCCGTAACATTGGTTTGTAATTAGGGTACAGCAAAAAATCTTTCACTGTTTGACCACCTTCCTATTCCCACACATACATCTTTTTTCCTCCTTTTTTTCTTTTGCATTAACTATGGGTTCTTAAAGTGGTACTCTGAAAATGTATATTGGCAGACGGTATCGGCTGCAGGGTATGTAGTTTTTTTTTTCAAGAGGAATAGCCATTTAATGAATTTAAATACACATACTGTTGTAAATGTCCCAGGGGCCTTAGCAAATGAGTTTGCAAACAGATGAGTTTTACTCATCTAATAAGATATTTTTTCATGTAAATATTTGTTGTCTTGCCCTGGAGGTTGGCATATGCGTCAGCTAATATTCTCTGTTTGTTTGATTTCCTTATTGGTAAATATATTTCCCAGACACCAACATGAGATTACTGGAGTATATTTTACATACAGTAACAAGGTTTCAGTCAAAATTAACCTTTTTAACAACAGTCAGAAATTCCTTTTTTTTTACCATGCTCAGTTTTATTTTAGTTTTTGCTGTCTTTGGGAGATTTGGTAACACAATTATCAAATTATATCTCAAGCTGTTTGGCATGTGGAAGCCAGTAAATTACTGACTTTGAGTGATAGTTTGATGAACTTCAATGAGACTGACGAGAGAGTGTTTGTTCTGTTCTTTGACCAAGATAAAAATAGTTCAGAACAATGCAAACAATGACAAAAAAAAAGCTACGTTTTATTTGTATTTACTGGATTTTTGGAACAATTGCAAACCAGAAATTAATTTAAAAGAAGGAAGCTTGCAAAGGCTGAACAGTGTAAATAACATCCTGGCCAGTTTAAACTAAAATATACATACAAAGTCAAAGATGCATAATGGTTAGCATATAGCTGGAAAAGCAGATTTTTAATAATCTGTCAAATATATTAATGCAATGTATTTATAAATCAAATGTATAACGCAACCTCTAAGTTCTACAGTTGAAATTACCATAAAATATCATTAAAACAAATGTAAAACATATCTTATAGCAGCATGGTGGTGCAGTGGTTAGCCTGTGGCCTCACAGCAAGAAGATCAATGTTTCGAGCCCAGGAGGGTTGTCCAGTGGCCTTTCTGTGTGGAGTTTGCATGTTCTCCCCATGTATGCTTCCTCCCACCAAAAGACATGCATGTTAGGTTAATGGCTATGGTTAAAATAACCGCTTATGTAAGTCGCTTTGGATAAAAGCGTCTGCCAAATGACTGTATAGTATAGTATTTTTGTAAAAGCATTCCTGAGTGTATGGAGCCTTTAAATTATCGGACATAATCTTTCACAGTGATAAATAAATTAAGCTCCACCATTCTTAAATTTAAAGGCTGCTAACATTCAAACACAGTAAGTCACAACAATAAAAAAAGACGATTTTCGTTGTTACTACAGAGGTTTGACTGGTTTTCATATCCAAACTCAACCTATTCCTGACATGCTCATATGTTGGGAATACGCACAAGCTCTGTTGGTAGTCTGAAATTAGGAACTGGGGATGAATACATTTCTTCTATAAAAAAGACTGGAATGACTGGGTCACAAAGGAATAAGTTGCAAACACATTTTTATCCTGTATAATAGAGAAACCTTGAATGAGACCTACTAGGAATTTGCACACCATGACAAATTACACTTTTTGTCAGTGGCAATAAAAGACCATGAACAAAACTGTACTTGAACATACTCTTAGCCAAATCATGTTCCCAACGGATTCTGGAGGCAGAGCGAAAGGAGGATGAAAAAGCATTTTGTGTACTTCTTTTAATTTATGATTTCTGGTACTCAAGGAACATCCAATTCTATCCCCCACAGAGTATTTCATCCATTGTGCAGAGCTGCAAATCTCTGCCCCACTTGTCTGGAAGTGATTCAGCTTACAAAGTCTTTTCAAAGCAGTAGGGTTTTCCTGTGGGTAGTTACACGTGGATTGTGCTGAATAGGTGCAAATAAAGTCTTTTTTTTGTTTGTTTTTTTTCCCTGAGAAAATAATTTTTTTTGTTTGTGATAGTGGCCAATGCATAGACTAATCTTTGCAAGTCTACTGTAAAATATGTCTGTTTTTTGGTGAAAAAAAGACCTCATATTTAGCTGAGGAATAATTGCTGAACACTATTGATAAGTGAACCACTGGCTACTTTGTCATGTATTAACAGTTTCACAGGATCTTTAGTCTCAAACTAGTAAGATCTTACCTGGTGTCCTTAATCTATTTTAGGTGGAAAACAAAGTAAATAAAGATATTATTTTTTTCTATTTGAATTTAAGAAGAAATTATTGTCTTTAAGTGATAGTTACTTTATTGATAAAAAAAAATGTTTGTGTATTAAAGTGCACATCATTAAGCTAGTGGTATACATGTATAAAGTATGTGTTAATCCCAAGCTAAAAAAATTACTCAAGAAACTACATATTATATTTTAAATTATTTAAAACATCTGGCCTTTGCTTTATTGGCAGCTGTGTACTCTTTCAGCACCGTCAGCCATGAATCAGAATATGATTAACTGGATTTCAGTGCAGTTAACAGGTGTTTCCTTGTCAAAAGGTAATTGGTTCTCTCTTGCCTTCTTAATGTGTTTGGTGCCATCAGTTTTTATATGTATTACACAAGCTTTTTAAACAACTGCAGTAATCTGCATAATGTCAAAAGCCCTGAACTATGTAAAGATGGGCCATCATTAGTTTAAAACACAAAGGTGAACCAGTCCTGGACATGGCGAAAACTCTAAATACGTCTTCGAAAGTAACTTCTGAAACAATATATATATATATATATATATGTGTGTGTGTGTGTGTGTGTGTAGTGGTCATTATCATATTATTATGCCACATGAATGATTAATAATATTTACCTCAGAAGCACCACCTTTTATTTCTAGATGGTTGTGTCTTAAGCTAATGTATGGGCTAAGAGGGAATTTATGATCTCATCTACAGAGTTACATGTACTTCAATCACTGAATGAATAAATCATTACATGAATCAATAAGACTCAGATACTCAGCCTATCCCTGAAATTAGCAAGCCAGAAAAAAAAAAAAAAAAAGGGGGGGGGGGGGGGGGGAGGGGTTCCACCCAACCCAAAGTACCAGCCCAAATACAAAAAAAAAAAAACTCCCCCCGCCCCCCCTCCTTTGCAAG
>JBAMHV010000026.1:6343760-6356681 GCA_037177535.1 Pseudomugil gertrudae | reverse complement strand
CCACAACATGCATAATCAACAAAACAATAAAAACATGCATAAAACTGACCCCTCCAAAAATCCAACCCTGTCACACTCACACACAGACAACTTGTTTTGGAATTCCATCCCCATATAGGTGTAATGCAAAAAAACATGAAATCAAACTGAAATGTAGGCCTCAGACTTTCTCTTTTTTCCCTTTATGACTTTCCTGTGTCACAGGAGTGAGTTCATCATTGTCTGAGCCAACTTGTTCAGAAAAGGATACTTTAAAACAAGCCATTTGAACAAGGTTCTTGTCTTCATGCTTCTCTCCCAGGTGACCTTTGATGAGGCTTCCTTTTACGCTTTAAGCAAATACTTAGCCAATATTCCATTGATTTTCTTAATTGCTAATCCAATTCAGGGTCAAAAAAGCCTATCCCAGCAGCCATTCGGGCGAGAGGCAGAGTACACCCTGGACAGGTCGCCAGTCTATTGCAGTGCCAACACAGAGAGACAGACAACCACACATGCTCACATTCATCCCTATGGACAATTTAGAATCACCAATTAATTTAACATGCATGTCTTTAAATGGTGGGAGGAAGCTGAAGTACTCTGAGAGAACCTACGCTAACATGGGGAGAACATGCACACTTCACACAGAAAGGTCAATGTCCGGACCTCCCCCTAGCTGAGGCTCAAACCAGCAACCTTGCTGTGAGGCCACAGTGTTAACCAGCTGCACTACGGTGCAGCCGCCAATAACCATTTGATTAGCAGATCTTCTCTGCAAAAGAAAAAAAAAGTCAGACTGAGACTAGCTTATAAAAAAGGTGGCAGTATACCACAAGGTTAGGAGGCACAAATAAAGGAAAAATGCAGTTTGAGAAAAAGGAACAAAGTAAAAATGAGGTAAAGCTTTAAAGGTTGTTCAAGCCAATCGTTGCAGACTGCGATAGCCAATAACCTTCCCTTGAGACACCTGCAGAAGGGAGTAGAGGGAGAGAAAAATACAACCTGTAAAAAGAGAGGTGCACAACGTTAACACCATGCATTAGTGAAGAGTGAAAGGAGGAAAGAGCAGATGGGAATTTTTATGGTGCATTGTGGGAAATCAACCAATGGCCAAGGCCCACAGCAACACAACAGAGATGATTCAGGGTCACCAGAGTCTCACTCAATTCCTTATAATACGATTAGTCAATGAAGGAGTTTGCATTACATTTAGATATTCAAAGTTATGTGTGTGTGTTTAAGAGATCTACAAATTTCTAGATTCACATTTCTGGGTTTTTAGAGCTAAAACTGATACGTTTAGTCTGTGGTAAAGCTAAGGCACATCATTTACTGCAGAAGTCATACAGTACATATATGTGGCTGGAATCCAACAACGCGTTGTAATTGAGGAAAGAGGTGTGACTAACAAAACTAATCTTCTAGTCCCACACTTACCTAGTTTTGACCAGTTTTCTTGGAGAAACAGACTGAGGGATGTGGAGAAAACTAGCAATGAGCTATTTAGCATAATCATAGGCATAGTGAATTACTAAATAAGGCAATGGTAGAATTATCTGAGCCATATTTAAGACATGAGATTATGTTTAGGAAGAAAAAAATTTGACCTAAGATTAGTTGCAGGGGTTTAAAGGGCTCGAAAAAAAACGTAACCATGTAAAAGGTAATGCGAGCAATTGGAGTGACATCCTCGAAAGAGGTTCTCATTGGGACATGACATGTTGAGGTCCTTTTTAGGCCAGCCTTCTAGCAGGAATGTGTTCCTGCAACTTTTCTGCTTCAGCAAATGCCTGCACATGGCATAGTAGTGGCCATAAATACAACAATTTTTCTGTAATCCTCAAATGACTAAAAACATACCGGTAGTTGTTAATGTATCCAGCTTTATATTCCAGTTTCACTTAGATGATGAAACTTACTTTGTCTTTCATTTTCATCATTAGCCTGCATGTTTAGTTTTTCCCTTGTTTGGGTTTTTTTTAGCCTTCTGTGAAGGATTTTTTTGCACACAGAAACAGTGAAAAGGTGCAGTATTGCTGACATAAAGTGAACAGAATATCAGTTAAATGTTTTTATTGTAAATTTTGCAGAGAATTGCTTCTATGATGCTTACCTTTACAGATAACACACAAAGTAATCTTGAAAACAGCAAGATCAGCTAGAGAGACAGACCAACTCCATTTCAGAGCTGACGCTATGAAGGCAGTGAGCAATGCCTTTCACCTGAGGGAATTATGGGAAATGAACCATACTAAAGGCCCAGAATATCCAATGGGACACAACCTAAGGCAGCATTGCCAAACTGTCACAACACTGACAGCCCACAAGGCACCGATGTACACAAGCAGACATAGACAGCTTCACTAACAAAAAACAAAAAAGCCAATAGTTTGGCACGGAGCTTTGCTCTTTTGCTGAAATACTAAGACAAATCCTACAACATTACACACACACACACACACACACACACATCTGAGCTGTTCCTAATACTGCGTTCTTTGGGCGATGTCTGATGTTTTTCCTGGTATCTGTTGGAGTCACTTCTCCCGCGTTGGGGGACACGGCCCCAGTGCTCTGATGGGTACGACTGGTATTCTCACCTTCCAGGTCTGTTCCAATGTTTCCTGGAGACCTTGGCATTTTTCCTATTCTCATATTCCGTTCCTGACATTCCCATCATTGGGGATGGCCATTTCCATTACTACAACTTTCCTCTGATGCTCATCCATGATCGCCACGTCTGGTTGGTTGCCCTCCACAATTTTGTCGCCTGATCAATGCACAGATGACATCCTATTTTTTAATCTTAAGACTTTGATCATCTCTTTACATATACACTAGCTGGAAATCAGCTCCTGGATGATATTAAATGCTCTGTCTGAGGATATTTTAGACGCTGTAGCATCATTTAAAACACTGTAAAGCAGCTACAGAGCTTTGGCTTAAAGAACACACACGGGTGCAAACTAGTTTTATTTCCATAAACACTGAATCCTCATGATTCTTTATGCCCGACTCCTCCTGTAATGCTTGTGAAAAAGGTTGTTAAAATATTTTACTGATAAATTGATGTCAGGTTTTTTCCTTCATCTTGCATTTATCTGTATCACCTGCTTTTTTAGATCACTTTGAGTCGGCGACTTTTACTGAGATCTTAGTTCAGCACCGGAGACCTTCATATTGTCCAGGTGATAGTATTCCTCCCACACTGTTAAAGGAAGTTTTCAGTGCTGTAGGTCTCTGGGTAGTCAATTTGTTCCAGCTGCTTTTAAACATGCTGTTGCTTAAAAAAAAAAAAGAGCTAAAATCTTAGAGGTGGTGGTATATTGCCAGGTATAGAACCACTTGGAAGAAAACAGTATTTATGAGGAGTTTCAGTCTGGTTTTAGATCATGTCACAGCACTGAAAGGTATCTAATAATTTGCTTTTAACTGTTGATTCTGAAGCTTCTGCAGTTTTAATTTGTTTCAATCTCACTGCTGCTTTTAACAATGCATCATGATATTTTAGTATCATGATTAGAGCACTCTGTTGGGATAAAGGGCACGGCACAGAAATGGTTAACTCATCTGACAGTCAATGTAAAGCCACATCTTCCTCGTGATGCTCTTGAAAATCATTCATACTTTCATCTTCTCTGGACTGGACTACTGCAACTCCTTTTATCTGGGCTGGACCAGTCTCTTCTCCACCTGGTCCAGAATCCAGCTGCCCATCTATTAACAGGGAGAAGACCTCATGAACATATAAAAGATATGAAATTAACATTTTTGCTGCTTTATTTTATCTTTACATGCACCTGTACAGCACTTTTGTCATTCTAATAGGTGTTAAACACTTTACAAAAGTTTTGATTGATTTATTTTTTTGGTCTTCATCTGAATGTCCCAAACGATCTCAGCTCTCTTATTTTCTACCACCTTGGGAAGCATTTCCCATTGAGACTTAGGGGTCTCCGGTCCATCTTCCTCACAGATGTTTTTCTACACCATCTTGGTTGTGCCAGTTCAATATATTCTTTGCCAGCCAGTATCTTGCAGCCTGCTGTGAGGCGATGGATTGTTTCAGTAGTTGCTTTACGCAGTCTGCATATGGAGTCTTGCCTATTGTAGTAGATATGATCCTTGATGGCTCTGGTACTCTAGGCTTGATCCTGTGCTGCCAGGATTAGCACCTCTGTGCAGACCATCAGTCTGGTAAATCCCATAAAAGGGGACAGTCAGCTGATCAGACTGAATGTGATGATGCTTTCCGGTGACGGCTCCACTCTCTGCCTGGTACTGGTGCACTGTTGCTATGGGAGATGTTTATGTAAGCCATGCATAATCCGGTTAACTGTTACTTTGGCTGCTGAGCAGCATAACAACACTGCACTACAAAAAAATGTCAAGTCCGAAAAAAAAGTATCTTTAATTTTCCCTGAAACAATGGAAACATATGTTATGTAAAAGAACATAAAAAGCAGCATAGGGAAAAATGACCATGCACCTGCAAAAAACAAATCTCCATTTTTAAAACTGAGATCTTTTCTGTTCAGAGCATCACACTATCATGATCTGAAGTAAAGAGGGACTATAAAGTTACAATTAGCTGTTAATGTCTAGTTTTAGGCACAAGAAAAGCCTTAAATCAACCATGACCTCACATTTTCAACATCCACCGTCATAAAGATATAACTTTTACTTTATCTCTATGATTGCCTTTATGTGACAAGAGCTTTTTTTAGCACATATATTCCACCATTTTCTGTATGAATGGAAAAGCGAGGGAGAAGACTAAGCCTAATTATCCCGATTAAAAAGCAGAGTGTATGAACGAGTCATGGAAAAGAGGATTATGCAGACATGAAAAGAAGAAGAGTAGGATGGAACCAAAACAGAGGAATGGGAGAGCTCGTGTTAAGGCAGACATAGATGATGAGACGTCACGTTCATCCAGCCTGTGGGACTCTGCAAAACCTATACATCACTGTCTCTGGGTCTCCTCCCACAATTCTCTCTACTCCATTTTGTTCCATTAGCTTATTGCAGTCTCTTTGGCTGAATCTGACTGTTGTAAAGTTACTTGATCTTGAAGGTTACCAAAACATCCATTGTGGGTTTGTTACAGCTCTGTGGTCAGTGCTTCAGTTTTCCCACAGCCTTGCTAACATTTAGTGCATTATACATTAAGTGCACGTTTGAAAATGGTCAAATTAAACTTAATCCCAGAATGACAGGATTTCAATCAATGGAGAACAGACTGGTATCAAATGTGGTACATCTAGTCCCAACAGGACAAAACTGAATTATTTTCTCCAGCACCACCACAACGAGGAGTTTCACATTTCAGTGAACTCATGTTGTAACCGTTATCTCATCTGTGTTTTAAACATATAGAGTTAACTTTGTTACCACAAGATTGGATTGTTTTCTTTGGATAGCATTTCATCATTTTTAAAAACTTTAATGCAACACAGAAGCATTTTATGAAGGAGTTTAGGAAAGAATTTAACATGCCTCAACTTACTGTTCATAGATTGTGACACTTATTTTTTTGCTTGTTATTTTGGGAATTATTTTTTTCCAGTTACAAGCTCTAAATAAACACAATTACCCATATCTCTGCATCTTAAAAAAAAAAATTCACTTGTTCCAGTCCTGAAACCACCTTCAAAATACACCATTTGAGTTAACAGACTGAAAATATAACCATCTGAGCAGAAGAGACAAGAAAATTAAAGCAACAACTCCCCATTAACAGAATGTTACTGGAATGAATGAAAGGATGAATAAATATGAATGAACATCATTTTGTGTTTCTCTGTCCAACACAGCCCATCCCTTATGGGATAATTCCAACACATTTGCAAATAACCTTGTTTTTTCTTGTGCCATCCCACCGACACATTTACACACACTACTAGATACGCACACACAAAAATGCAAATTGCTTTGATTTACTTCCACCAGAATAATATCGTTCACATAAAAGCAGAGTACTCTGATTGAACCACTATATCCCCACATTTCTTTCACTAAAATCATTAATAAAAATACAAACAGAACAAGGGATAAAGGATCACCTGCCTCACTCCAGAGGGGGTAGGGAGCCACTCAGTATAATATTCATTAACCCTAACACGGGCTACAGGTGCTTTATAGTTACAGTGGATTTACACAAAACAAATTTGATGGCATTTTGAAGTCAGTATTCTTGTATACAACAGTAACAATAACCATTTCTACTGTTCAAATATAAAGCATATTTGCAATAAAGTTTTTACAAGTGACAAGAAAATCTGCTGGAAAATTCAGTTTGTTTTGTATTTATTCCAAAGAATGACTTTACACCTGATAGTCCAATAAACTGTGCATGTGTGTGTGTGTGCTATCACACTGCACTGTCAAACAAACAACCATTTGAATAATGTACCCGGAGTCACTTCATGTCAATGACCAGACTACAAACAAGGAAACTGCTCATCTATTGGTTAATAAAGGGCCACCTATTGGTCACAAAATGTTGAGCTAATTCTAGCAGTCTTGGGTCAAATATATTTCTTTTAGGAGTTTTACCACATTCTTCACTGTGAGCCATTTCTCCCAGGCATTGTTCTGCACACACGTGGTTGTGTTTATTCACAGTTCCTGCACTTTTGTTACTGGCCTGTATTATATCCTGGCTAAAATTTCCTCCACTTCAAATGTGTATGTCATACTGAACATTGTAGGGAATTTAAGATATCTACATTAAGATACAAGTTGGTACATCTGCACTAACTGGTTACAGCAAGTGGATCTAAGAATATAGTATGACAGGCCTCATGACATTGTGTAAGTCACTTGATGTAAGGTGAATGTGAGAGGATGCTGGGGGTGTCCGAAATAGAGCAACTCTCATTGGATGGGAAACACTATAAAAGTAAGAGGTTCCAGTTACACAGGGCCTTCCCTCCATTTCTCTGTCTGAGTATTGTACCATTAAACCTTATGCTGCTATGTCACTGCGCCCGACTCTGCAATATTCTTTTCCACAACATCCATAAGATAGTCGAATGAGAGAAAATGCCATTATCCACATTTTATTTCACTTTAAGCTCGACAGTGGTCAGCACTTATAGAACATCCAAGAGGATACAAAACATCAGTGTATATTTGATGTTATTTGAGTGCAGACCTATGCACATCATAGGAAATTTTAATGAGCACAGATTGTAAAAGGAACCAAAATCCTTTGTGAAGAAAAATGTAAGAGGAAGGCGACTTTATGTAGCAGCTTATGTGTTGCTTTCTAATTTAATGTGTCATACAGGTATGTCTGTTATTTTCAACTACCTCCTCATCTTCTCCCAGAACTGAAATTGTGTTTGACTTACTGTATGTCTCTTCCATCTATACACAATCAGCTTTGTCTTTTTCACATTTAAAGTGGACCAAACTCCTCCAAAAGAATCACAACCTTATTATGGAGGAGTTTGAGCCACTCCCATGACACAGAGGACCGTGTTGTCAAGGGGCATTACGCTTTGTGGAAAGAATCACCTCATGGGATCTTCAAGGCAAACTGGTCTGAGGAGAGGGATTAGATTAAGACCAGTCTTTCATGTAATGCCTCCAGAGTGCAAGTAGGGGGAAACTGGGTCACCTCCCTGAAGCCAGGCCAGTTCCTCTTGGTTTGCTGGGACTCCAGTTTAGATACAAGTCACTTTTTCAAATGAGGAAGTTCAAGGATCTCGGGATTGTGTTCACAAATGATCAATGGAACAAGAGATGAATGGATCGTGTCTCCATCAGCTAGACAGAGCATGCACCCATCCATGATGAGAATGGCAAAGCTCACCAGTCTATACATTTCAACCCTCAGCTGTTGTCACACCATTTGGGTTGTGACCAAGAGAATGAGAGGAATACAAGTGGTTCAAATGAGCTTCATTGGTGGCCAAGCACACGCTGAGGGATGAGGGTCTTATATTGTACATCCAAAGGAAGTTTTGTGCAGATGGATGGAAAAAGCCCGAGGTGTACAGAGTAAAGGACTAATAAAGTGTCAGTCCATTCTACTGAACTCCAAGTCTGCTGTGTTTGTGTGAACAAACACAATGCAGATTCTACAGGACTTTGTAATTTATTGTTTGATTTTTTTACCCCTTCAGTTTTCACAAAAAAGTTAAACAGATCAGCTGTGATATTTTTATATGTTACATGTCTTATATTCCAACCTTTGCACTTCATTATTTCTCCTGCAAAGCTTGGTTTCAAGTATTAAAGGTTTGAGAGCAATACTGCAGATCCTACATTAAAAAAAATAGTAACTTTGGCATAAAAAAAGCCCTGATTAAGTAATAGACATTTTTTTGTGAGTTTTCCATCCATTTCATAAAAAAAAAAAAAAAAAACACACGTTACAGGTGCACCTTTTCTCTGCTTTCTACCTGCAATCCCAGTAAAGTGAACCCATAGCCTATTAAAAGCAATTTTGTTCAACTCAGCACATCATCATCATCATCACTTTGATGCATCTGCTGATCCCAGCATGCAAAGGAATATTAAACACATAACCCATAGATCACCAAAGGGAAGTCTACTCTGCATCTCAAACTTCCTTCATATTTAACTTCCCGTTTACACTTTAGCCAATACTGAAATAAAAAGACAATAATTCCTCAAGGTGTTAAACTGTAAGTTACATTATCATAGATCAACATGGCCTTTCCTTGACCTTACCCCCCCCCCCCCCAGGTCTTTATCTGGTTCACATTAGTCATAATTTTAATAATCATGTGAGCCAGTAGACAGCATAAACTACTTTGCTGTTATTTTATTGAATATGTACAGAAAGCTGTTAAAAAAATTTAGAATTTTTTACACCAACATATCATTTAGAAGAAAAAATAAGAGGAAATGTTGGTAGGTAAAATTAGAAGCTCTGCATTGCCAAAATTGAAATGTTTGCTCTCCAAAACACTAAAGATGGGCTTTTGCCTTGCAGTGCAAATCACTTCACCTCCCTCACAAATGTAGAATATAATGGCTTTAACATATGCTATGAGCTGGAGGATATTGCACAAGTGCATTCTGGTTTTCCTGCACCAAAACAGCACGACCAACATTTCTCATTCGCTGCGCAAATGAAAACATGTATATAGATAAGCAGTTTTGTGTTGATGAGGGCGGCTGTATAAGGGACCGTTGATTCTCAGCAGCCAGCACAGCACTGCAGCTCAGCCATGTATAACATTTCAATAGCCTAGGCCCATGTAACATCACAACTACACACACTATGATTCACTCCAGTTAACAGAGAAATCAGTTTTTTTCCACCTTCCCTAACACTCTATTCAGGCTGAAGAGCATTTAGCATTTCTTTGGATCAGGCTGACTTTTGGCATCTACCTAATGCCTTCTTTAACAGTGACAGATTGGTTGTCCTGGTATTTGTTTTTTCTCAGATGCCAGGAGCTAGGGGTGCAAAACAAGGTTTAAAATCGTACGCCGAGCTCATTAGAAGACACAAACCAGCAGCAGTCAACCAAGATTTTTGTGCCAGCTCAGCAGCCGACGCAGCAGGGCGGCAAAGTTGAGATGGAAGCCGCGCCATTAAACAGTGGGAGTTTGGATCAAAAGACTAAGACATGGACATACAAATAAAAAATTTACACAAAATACCACATTTAAAAAAAATATTTTTTAGTTTGACAACCAGGTGCAACTTGGGTGCAGGCTACCATCACTGCCATGCTTCATTTTCTTCTTTTATTAACATTAAAGTGGATTGCACACTAGATTGATCCATGTTTAAATCTCATGGTACTAAGTGGTATTACAGTATAAAGAATCTTAGTGGCATGCAGCACAGAACATGGATATCTACATCAGTGTCTCAACTGCCTTAAGCAGAATAAAACAACACTTTGAAATGTAATTCCATGGGATTATTGTGTAAATAACTTTGAAAAACATTGTCAGCAGTGGGAATCACCAGTGCAGCTTTACAGCAACAGCCTAGTGCAGGCGTGTCAAAAGTCGGTCCTCGAGGGCCGCTGTCCTGAAGATTTTTGATGTATCCCTGATCCAACACACCTGGCTTCCATTAAATGAACACAAAAGCCAATCAAGTTCAGAATAATGACGGATTAACTTGAGTCAGCTGTGTTGGACCAGGGATACATGGAAAACCTGCAGGATTGTGGCCTTCGAGGACCGACTTGGGACATCCCTGGCCTAGTGGATCAAAACAGTGTGGACGCCACGTGTGTACATCCTCCCGAGCTAGCTTAAAAGTGCCATTTATTTTCCCCATTCATCTTCAACACAGGAAAGTGGCTTCCTTTATTCTGTTGGGAAAAGCCTTTGTAATGAATTAGTTTAGACATTCGTGGCACATTAGTGGAAGTAAAACATGATTACATAACATTCTTAACTTTCTGACTAGAATTAGCATTGCTGTTGAAGGTTTGTACCAATTTTCCATTAAATCTAACAGGAAAATGTGCCTAAACATTTTACAACAAATGTAATTATGTGCTTAAAGTACTGTACAGCTTAACGAATTACATGCGACATCTAATACAGCTGAGAAGATGTCCATTTTAAAAAGGTAATATTTATTTTGTAAAAATGTGCCACTCAATCCTGAAAATGTGACTCACAAAACATATCAATTGATGCATAACAATTCCTAGAGACAACAGCAGACACTGAAAGCTGCTTACCAAATCATGCAGGGTGACAGTTTGTATACAAACCATTTGTGTCCCATAGTTGCTCATTTTGTTAGCTATATTCAATAAATGTATGCAGTTCTTAAACAATCTGAATACTGAAGGAGCTACAGTGCAATAATTTGCATCTCTGTGAGGCATTCAGATGTTTCGGATATCAGTGAATTTTTAGACCATGTAAGTCTGTGTCAACCCTTTCTGCTGAATGTACTTCACATTTTTTAGCACTCCCTCATAACTTTTGTCCTAAAATGACTGTTTGCATGCAGCAGGAAGCCGAAAAACCTCATCCCGTATTCTGCATATTCATGTGCACATCTATTTTTGTTGCGATCGGTCTTGATGTAATTGATTCAGTCAGTTTTTACCTCGGATTGGCCTGCGAGACATTTCCAACAACCCTTTGAGAATCCACCACCCTCATGCAAGCACAGCAGAACATTTAAAGATGTCCCGTTTTTATTTATGCACATATACAATGTTAGTCAGATTTGGATGGTTTTTGCTCTGGTAACCGTTCCTGCATTAAATTCGAGCTGCATCTTTTTAAATTATACTAGAACATACTGTATTCTTTCCAATGCATTATAGAGTGGAAATAAATATTTATGATATAGCCGTAGCACAGTATTGACTTTTGCTACTTTAAGAAACCATGCAACACATTCAGAATGACCCACATACGGAACAACATCACGCTGTCCAGCATTTCCTCACGCCTTGTGCCTGGACAAACCCGAAATACATCAGCAACGTGCACATCCTGTGCAGATCAGCAGCAGCAATCTGACATTGTACTGTGTGATATGAAGAGTGACCTAAGCGTGCAGAGGGTAAACGGAGTGACTCCCTTGGGGGCAGCTTGTTCTCTCTAGCCCTCTTTTAGAGTTCAGACAAGTCCCATGATGCTAAGAGATTAATGAAGCTGCAGTAGCACTGTGATCCCTACAGGACACACACAGTAACAAGCATTCAAGCACACACTATTCTTTTCGGATCTTGACAGTTTCCATATACTTACAGTGACATGAGTTTAATAGGTTGTGACATGACTGAAATTACATAAGCATATACATCAACATTACTCATCTTATTCCTAAAACTTTTTTCTATCTTTAAAAGTGAAAATATCATTTACAACCACACACATCATCATTCATCACTTTCAGCCACCCTTAAGTAGTAAGAGGCATGATTGTGTCTGTATCTATTGCAGGGATGTGATGATATAACCAGGCTGCATCAAAGCTGGGAGACTCAGGAGGATGTCGCATTAACACATGGACTTATCTTACACCTGCAGTTAGGTCAGCTGACTTACACGCTGCAGCACTGCCCCCTTGTGGGCACGTGTGGAATCTACATTTTGGCCATAAAAAGCAATAAAGACTAAATGAGCCCACCACTCAATACATCAGACATCCCCATTTCAGAGGTACATCTATCTGAAGTTCCTGTGATGTTAGATTATTCCGTAACATTTAGAAGAGTAAATCAAAAAAGTTTGAAAGAATTTAAGTAAATAAAAACATTTTCTTTCTGCAAAAAAAGGACCCAAAATTATTTGAAAAAAATACAAACTCATACAAAATGCCTGAAAACAACTACAAAATGCTTGTGAATGACCCAAGACTACTTCACACAGATTCGTGTGTGACCTCACATGAAACCCAATGAGAAGAAAAACAAGTGATTTAAATGCCCTAAACTAAACACCCCCAAATCAACAATAAAGAAACTAAAGATGAACAACAAAACAGACTTGATCTCAATATCGCCAACTACAAAAGAGGCAACAATGACTGAAAAAAAGAGACTCAACAAAGCTACTTCAGAAACGAGACACAAGCAACTATGCAACCTGAAAAACCTGAAAAGACCATCAACAAAAACTTTTTTAAGTTAGCAACCCCTTAAAAAACGTGAACTCTGAGGGCAACAGGAGAAATTCAATTAACATAGACTGCGTAAATACAAGGTATGTCAAATTACTGTTCAATAACCCCATGAATAAGATCAATTGTGCCATATGATAGGTGCAGATTAAGAGAACTAGAAGAGTGTAAGGCTTCTTTAACATCACGGTAACAAATGTTCAGGTGGAGAACCTGTATAATAGTTACAGTACATTAAAAAGCTTACCTTATCTTGATATTTGTTATATCAAGAATAAAAGATCTGATGTCACAGCAGGACCTGGAAAAACTAGTCCATGCTTTCATCTTTAGTCGACTTG
>JBAMHV010000026.1:6317417-6343412 GCA_037177535.1 Pseudomugil gertrudae | reverse complement strand
TTTTAATGTTCTGTAAAGCACTTTGAATTACCGTGTGTTGAATTGTGCTATACAAATAAATTTGCCTTGCCTTGCCACGACCCTGTTCAGGGAAAAGCAGTTGAAAATGGATGGATGGTAACTGTGTTTATACAAAGGTTACATTAAGACAAGTACCTTCATTGGAAGCTGTTACTTTCCCTATTTCCAGATAATGTTCTGTTTGTTTTGGTTAAGACAGTTTATTTACCTCAGACAGCTGCTGTAGGAAGAACAAATGAAGATGGCGTCATCAGCAAAAGAGACAAACCTTCATTTTTCTGAACTCTTACAACTAGGGTGGGCCGTCCTGCGGGTGTTGGGAGTTTCCCTGCTGCAACACACCTGACACATATCAGGCCTAATTGGCAGACATGTACAGGGCTCACAAACTAACATTGCTAATTACTCCTTGATTTGAGTCAGGTGTGTTGACATCCTTTATTCGTGTATATTGTTCCAGTTCATCAACATGTCTCTTTAGAATACTACTCTTCTTTTTTCCAATTATCTTGGCCTTTATTCCTTTATTTCTTCTATTAAACCAGTAAGACTTTGCTGACACTAGCCTGGTACCGGCTAGTTGAGCTAGCCCGAGCTGCTGTGTAGGTAGATCCAATGGCTATTAGTGGAGCCAAGGCCTGGTAGCTGCTGCGGAATTTGGGCCTTGTGGTTGGGCTACGTCTAAACATTGATCAAAATCTCAGAGGAATGTTATATATAAAGATTAAACATAAGAAAAAATATACTTGTAGGTTATAATAATAATATAATACCATAAATGATCACACAATGCATCTGGCTCTTAAAAGTCATTGTCACCTTGAGGGCTGTAAAATACATGCATCTGTAGCTCTAGCAGGAGGGCAAATTGTAAAACACTGTCATGACAGATGGGGGCTCAAGCACCAGCGTGTTCTCCTTCATGGAAAATATAATATACCTTGTTGGAGGTGTCAGGGAGCCTGCTGGTTTAGTCGTGAAAGCCATGCTCTACCTGGCTCAGCACCAAACCTCCATGAGCGCTCACTGCAACACTGACCAGCCAAATGAGTTTGACACCGATGCGTAGGTTGTAGCGATCATGCTGGGATAGTGAATACTGTGCCAAATGCACTGCTTCACAGAAACATGTCAAAGGGATGTCAGGGCAATAAACAGAACCATACGATGCCCCATTACCCATATACCTGAGTTTTCCCCATTGTAGAAGAGAACAAAACACAAGCAAGGTGGATGTTTCTTCCTCGTTTTGTTTCCTTCATCTGTAGTAAGTAAAATGTATTTATATAGCACCTTTCACAGCCAAAGAAGTCACAAAGTGCTTCACATAAGAGTAAAAAAATACATAAAAAGATACAATAAAAAAACATAGTACAACAAAATAGACATGATGGTCACAATACCCATAATCTACTGAGCAGATTATGCCTGCAGGAACAAGAAAGTCTTAAGTTTACACAGATTAGCTAACGTAAGGAGGGTGGAAGATCATTCCAGAGCCTCGGCGCAACAACCTGAAAAGATCGGTCTCCTCGAGTCCTAAAACGAGCTGTTTTATTGGATGAAATGGAAAATGTGCTGTCATTCAGATATATTTTTATGCTTAGGAGGAACAAGTATTGCATTGGAGGGTGTGAAAAGAGAACTGAGAGGAGGTTATTGTTGTCTGTCAAATAAATGTGTGTGTGTGTGTTATATTTACCATTGTGTCAAAATGATAGTGTATTCTGCTGCTTATTGGTTGTCTAAAAAAAAAAAGTATAACATTTTGCTCAACAGGATTTAGTTTTAAACGCAAATTAATTTTATTATATGCGTCAGAAGAGGATTATTTGTCACAAGAGGACTTTTCTGGGCCGCCTCCTCCACATATTCGCAGTTTAGACACCCAAAAAAAATGAAAAAAAAAAAAAACATTGAAATATCTGACTTCATTTTCTGTCCTATAAAAGGATATTTTCATGTTTTTGTGGAAGAATCAGATCACTATATGGATAGTACACATAGCATATGATGTTGCTAGGCAACAGAGGACTGGAGCACTATGGGTAATTCTCGTACAGTCGGTGGCGTCTCATTTCTTTGGAGCACGCAGACTATGAAGGACACTTTGTGGACAACGTAGTCTGCGTACTTAGAAGTATGCTGTCTCTGAAATGAGACACAGTCAAGGTGTGTGTGAGTGAGAATAAGCAGGAATTCAGATCAATGCATTGTGGTTCTACTTTATACAGACAATAAATGAATGATTTACATGTTAAAAGGAAGGATTTAAAAGCATGATATATCTCCTTTAAGGAAGCCGAGCTCATTGTTCCAACAAACAAAACACCATGACACACTTCCCACCTAAGCAGCCTCATCTTTCAACAGTGAGAGCAATTTATTTCACTTAAATAAAGTCTCATACATTTCACAGCTATAAGAGCCTACATAGTAAGCAAAACATAATCTACTCGTTGTCCGTGTGCAGAACTACACCACAGGGTAGCTCCAAGACAGTCTGTCAAGGAAACACAGATGGAGACGGCAGCTCAAAAGACTGACAGATGTAGAAATAAAAAAACACCAATAATTGTTATCTTGTGTAACTTTAGGAGGTGTTTTCATGCGGATTCCCTCCAATACTCAACATCTGACCATGCTTTGAAGGCAAACGCTGCAGTTCTTTATAATGAACACACACAATTGATTCGTTATATTACTGTGATGGTGTAAGTTACATTTTCAGTCACTTCTTCCTCCAAAATCCAAACTTTACGTTTCATCTGAGCCAGATGTGAGATGGTTGTTTGCAGGCTTTAGGACAGCACGGCCTGGGAGTTCCTGATGCCGACCACGTTGTCCGCACTCACAGACCTCCTCATGGCAGATTTACTCAGGTCCTTGTACTTGTCCTCACACAGCCTGGATATAGCCTGGGAATGTTGAAAGCACAAAATGGAAAGATGGAGAGAGATTAAACACTAATCAGTGATAACAAGCAAAGCCTCTACTGGTAAATTCCCTGTCTGAAACAGGCTTTGCCTTCCTGTTATAGGGAGTTTTCCTTCCCACTGTCGCCTCATGCATGCTCAGAGTGGAAGACTGGATCATAGTCAAGATCCAAAGCAATCTTTTAGTTTCCCTTAGCTAGGCTATTGATTAGGAATTGGCTCAAATTGATGTCCGTATAGAACCCTGAGATGACAATATCGTGAAGTGGCACTATACAAATAAAGCTGGATTGAATTGAATACTGTTTCATATTTTTTAGAACAAGATTTTGAAATCATTTATTTCTCTTTTCCATGCCTTATACTGCCACTAACAAAAGAAAAGGTGTCATCTGCAAATAAAAGATATTTTAACTGTTTACACTTATTAACAATGTTTACAAAACTAAATATTTTAGGACGTAGAGCTGTCCTTTAGGGTACCTGTGGCATTAAATTCCATGTATTTAATTTTCTCATTTTGTTCTTCAAATAACTTGAAATCCAATAAAGTGTCACCCCTCTGGAACTGTACTTATTCTGTTTTTAAGATTTATGGTGCCAAATACTTATTTGAGGTAAAAAAAATTAAATAACTTGATCATATGAGTGATATTTTATCTGTTTATTCTATTAAAGCCATTGCTGTTGAACAATTTGCTCTGACGGCATATTGACTGCAGCTCAAAATACTACGTCTCTTTTGTTTTGTCCAGCCTGGCAACAAAGTATGTGGTGAAAATAAACTTAGAAAGAACTTTTAAATACACACCTCCAGTTTTTGGGCCCGCTTGTTGCTGAGTGGCTCTAAAGGAAAACTCAGGTTGTTATCATCAGCCAACGAGCGGAGGTCAAAGTAATACTTTGCGTAGACGCTGGCTGGGACGTTGATGTTGAACTGAAGCAGCTCGAGGAAGTGACGCTCCATCTCGTTCCTGCACAACACATCAGAGACTTTAGCTTTTAAACAACAAATCATGGCAGCAACAGCTAAAGCAGCTTTGATCCGGAGCAACACTCACATATCCTCTACTGTGATATCTTTAAGGATTTGGCAGTAGTCGACGTTCCACACCGCCTGGTCGTCCCAGACTTTGGAGGCCAGCAGGATGGCACCAAGAACGATTCGCTTCCAGTTACAAGGACAAATGTCCATCTCAGCGTAAGTCAAAAGCCTTTCCAGGTACACCTAATATAGCAAACATCCATCAATTCACACTGCTTTCAATATATTGACACTATATATAACAGGTGTGCACACTCCTGTTACCAGGTTTATTGTCATGATAAAAAAATTAGACTAAACTAAATAACTTTTAACCTTTAATGTTACCTAAACTTACCCGAGACATAATGAGATAGAGGTTTCTGTTGGGTACTATCCACAGATGTGTGTATATGCTAGGCACTCAATGGTTATCACTGGGCGCATGTAGTCCAAAATAGTGGCGTCAACATTCGGAAAGACCACGTTTTCAAGAGACTTGATTTTTTTCCTTCTTCAAATCAAAAGCAGGCTTGGATTTGTTGTTTCCCTCGTCAGAAAAGACTTCCGTCTTGCTACCCTACTGCATATTTAAGGCATATAGAAAATATAATAGATGTTTGTATATGTGCTGACCAGTTTTTCATCTTGTTTGCAGGACATCAACCTCTTTGTACTGTCGCTGTTCACCCATATTTCCTCTCTTTTACTTTCTGATGACTATTTTCACCATGTTCCATTATATTTCCAATGATGCGAGAATTCTTCTGTACCTGACTGAAAGGTTTTTCAACCATTTTTTAATCATTATCTCTCATTTTTAACATCACAAACATTTTAACATACATTTTTTAATATCCATTGCCCTCTCAAAATGGCAAAGGTGACAACAGGCGTGAATCTTTTCAGATGTCTGTTATCCAAACCGTACCAGCGTGACGATGGCACACTCAGCAGTGAGCTGTGCAGAGCTGAAGAGCGTCCGTATGAAGCGATAGATGAGCTTATGCTCAGGGTCGATCACAGAGTAGTCGTCTGGAACTTTCTCTCTCTGTGGAGCAGAACGTCAACATCACTGGTTCATCACCACAGTAAATATCGCTGCGCCATCAAGGCCGACTCACCGACAGAGGGTGCTTCTTCTCATCGAAGATATCCAACGAGCGGTTCGAATCTCTGCAAGAGGGTGTAAAACAATGTTTAAATGCGTACAGACCTCTATCCGGTTGCACAAAATGATTACTACTACCCAAAAGAAGAAAAATGTCATTTCATTTGCAATCTTTTTTTCAGTTTTTTGCATATCAAATAGCTCCTTCCTCTGTTGATCATGCTCATTCAGAAACTTCCTGCCACTTTTTAGCTTTCTGCAAACTTTTACTCAGTCTCAACCCTTTTAGCATCATAATAATAGACATATTCATTAAAACGGGAGCAGTTTGAATGATAAAAATCGCACAAAGTAGAGAGGACTTGAAATAACACGTGCCACGGTGTCGCTTGTCATCCCCGCGGTACTAAAAAGGGTTAAAGCAGTGTATTGACGAGTCCTTAGCCATGTCAAATACTGTATTCTCTGTGTCCGTGTCAAACTTGAGACCCCACATTTCTTATCATCACAGCTGGAATAAATTGTTTTATATTATTAATCTGTATCTGCACTCTTTCTTCTTCATCTGGTTTTATTTGTTATTTTTATTCCAGTAAGAGACTGTGTGCTGATCTATGAAAAACTTTTCCTACCTGTTTTTTATGTGGTAGTATATGGCCAATGCAACGCTGCAACAGACAGAAATCAAAACAATGATTTAATTCCTTTAATCTGCATCAAAACAAAACCTTATGAGCTCCATTTTGCATATTAAATGCACTGCAGCACAACGAGTAACAAGGTTAAAGAGCCAAACCAAGAAGACTTACCATTTGATGGTGCTTTTGAGGTTTGGTTGGCTTACTGTGCTATCATCAATAAATATTGTAGAGCAGGAGCTGTACTTTTTAGTCAGAAGCCCCGGAGATGTCTAGTATTGGAAGAGTTCCCAAGTTTATTATAAGTTCAAGTTAAACAACATAAATACAAACAAGATTACTTACATGATTCATATAGTAGCTTTTTCTTTTTTCCCGCACTGAAATGAGAAGAAAAGCTTAGTGACTTGGTGAGAAACATTCCCATATGTCAATAAACTTCGAGGAAAACACTGACCATCTGTCTGGGACTTGTTGAGGAAGAGGGTGCTGGCTCGAGGGTGATCTGATGGGTTTGACTCCTGGGCCAGCTCTGTGGAAGTTTTTATTAAACAAATGAGCAAACGGCACCACACGTGAACAATTCAAGAATAAGACATGCAACACATATCGAATTAAATGCCACCACACACACCATCGGGGAGTTCCCTGTCACTGATGTGTTGCAGGTAGGTCCCGGTGTCTTCACTCACGTCCTCAGTAGTGGTGATGGGACACTCATCCAATTCCACCTGTCTCCTGCGGATCTTTGGACTCTCTCCAGGAGAGAAGCAGCAGGACACGGATCCTCCCATCACTGACCTACAACAGTCCTGCTACAGCCAGAACTGGCTCCCATACAACTGAGGACTGACAACACTGTGCCAAAGGGCAAAGTTCAACCTAAATCTGTGAGGGGGTAATACAAAAATCTAACACATAAATAAATGAAACTAGCTTCATACTAGTGTATAGGGTCTATGGGATGTAACTAATAATTCAGCTTATTTGATGTGGAACTAATCAAGTTACAATCTGGAAAATGTAAAGACAACCAAGTGGTTATCTGCCGTATGTGCAGGACATATTCAGGGCGTGTGCGCAGCATAACACTAACACGCTTTTTTAAGAATTACGTGCATGGACTGGATAGTTTTGGATCGTGAATAAGTAATAGCTCATTTTAAGGCATGGAGTCTAATATGAAAGAGTTACGAGCCCCTCTTTCTCTATCCATGGCTGGCAGGCTAAAGCTAGCTTCCGCACCTCAATCCATTCCTGGCTTCTCCTTCAGCGGGACAGATTAGTCCATTTTTCCCGCAGCTGAAGGCACTGTCACGGTAAAAGGCTGCTTTGCCAGAATATAAATCAATTTCACCAACTGGAAAAGATTCCAGAAATGACACAAGAAGCGTTACAGCAATGATTGTTAAAAATGCAGTCACCGTTAGCTTTCATCTCGTCGCATTTACGAGAGACGTGTCTTGTAAACGCCGAAATTTTGAACTTAAATGTCGCAGCGATTTCCGGTTGACCTTTTCAAACTAATAGAAGTGTAGTAAAAGTGGTATATAAGCTACGGTATCTAAGCGTTTCTGGGTAAACTAAATTAGTTTTATGATGATTTATGTCTAAATATGCATTGCATCAGTGGAATAAAAACTTAACAAACGAGGCAGTCAGAGTAATATACAAAAGAAATGACTGTCCAATGCTTCTATCATAAAGTAAATTAAACATTAAACACGAGAAATAAGTAGAATTGTTAACAAATGTGTCATAAACCACGATTATCAGTACGACACAAGTAAAACGGAAACTATAAAGCTAAATAATGTCGGTAACTTCATGGATATGAAATATATTTGTCCATGACACGCCCCCTCGATTGTAGATTACGTCCCTTAAATACGAGCTTTTTCATTGGTTAACTAAATGAGAGCTGCGGTGTGATTGGCTGAAACTACTCATTGATTTGTCTACACATCGTTATACATTCAACACAGTTTAGAACTGAGTTACTCACATGGCTTTAAATGATTTCACAGTCAATGATCAAACGCTAATAAAAGGGTAGCAAATACTGACAGAAAGATACAAAAATAGTCTTTGTTGGAAAGAAAGTAAATGGGGTGTTTCAAGTAGACACACACAAAAAAATACTCCTCGAGATGGCAGTAGTGCAGCTAAGTGCGTTGATTTTTTTGCGTAGAAGAAGAAGAGCTACGCATGCGCAAAATGACAAGAGATTGACGAAAACATTACTATTTGACCACGCGTTTGTATATTTAAAGCATGGCGCTTGTTCCTTATGTAGAAAATCCACTGTCCCCACTTTCCAAACTTCACAATTCATCAGCACGGTTCCGCTTTGCTGACCACGACCTCACGCTAGCACAGGACTGGAAAAAGCTCGGAGTAGCGGCAGTTGTGTGGGATGCAGTAAGTGACAGGAAAGGCAACCAAGCGCGTGTTTGCGATTAAAACGGTTTACTAATATGCCCTTTGCCCCCCCATCCAGGCAGTTGTCATGTGCATGTACCTAGAGATGGGAAAAGTGGAGTTAAAGGGAAAGCGAGCTATTGAACTAGGAGCTGGCACTGGACTTGTAGGAATTGTTGCAGCCCTGCTGGGTAGGTGTAATATAATGAGATTATTGTAGATGATGCTAAATCACAAAAATAAATCTGTTTCATGACACGTTCTCTACTTTATTAGGTGCTCACGTGACCATCACAGACAGAGAGCCTGCCCTGGATCTTCTCACTGCCAACGTGAAGTCTAACCTACCCTCACATTCCCAACAATCAGTGACTGTGTCTGAGCTGACCTGGGGTCAACACCTTGCACGGTACCCTGCTGGAGGATTTGATCTAGTTTTGGGAGCTGACATAGTTTACCTGGAGGACACTTTTGTGTCTCTCCTGCAGACTCTGGAGCACTTGTGTTCTGACACCACCATGGTGTTGCTGGCCTGTAAGATCCGCTATGAGCGGGACACACACTTTCTAAGCATGCTCAGGCAGCAGTTCAAAGCTGAAGAGGTCTACTATGAAAATGAAAGGGACATCCACGTATACAAAGCATATAAACGACCACCAAAGAGGGATTTATGAGAACTCTTTTACCCCATGGGAATAAACTAAGATGTTTTAAAAGTCTGAACAAAAACACATTTATTAACAGCTGCCAAAAAAGTCATTTCTTAATAGCTGACATAATGCACTATATTATACAAGTTGGTGCTGACATTTAGAAATTGTGAATAAAAAAAAAAAGCATACTGTTTCATGACTATGCATAATATCTAAATATACAATATGGCATTCATTATGGTGAAAATTTTGTTCACAGGATTTATTTAGTTGCACTTTACAATCCTCTTGCAGGGTGTATTCCAACTGCAACTGATGGGATGGATGTGGTGCTCCGTAAAAGAAACTGATCAAATGAACGGCAATCTCTTGATCAAGTAGCAAAAAGTGTAAAATCTTCTGATGCATCTCAGCTTGTGCTGCTTTGAAATCTCGATCTGTCAACTTGTATGACGAGGATTGTAAATGCAAGGAAAGTGCGCATGCCACTTTGTAATCCTAAAAACAATTTGGGGGGACAGACTGAGCAGGGAACGCCACAACATCAAGATACTGGTATAATGAAATCTCAACTTTCACTTGCAGGATATTATTTCTCCATTAAAATTATACAGAATTCAACCAAGAGAAGATCTGAGACAGTACAATATAGAAACAAACTAGGCAATTTACTGTTACGATGATATAGCAGATATATTTCTTTCATTGCAAAACAATTAAGGCTTGTTATTTTTGGTTTTGTTCAAAAGATTTTTTTTCTTTAAAAGGGATTTAAAAATCCAGAATACAAAAATAATGAGAACATTTTTAAATGCCACTATAATAAAATTATGGTAACCGTTTTATATCATTATGTTCTCTGACAAATAAGCATCTAGTATTACTGGAAGCATGGGGAGAGTAACCAAATCTCAGTAATACATGTTTACTATTCATTATTGTAGAAGGGAAAACAAAAGTGCCCAGAGGTCTTGATTTACTGTCCTTATTCTTGGAGACAGATGTTGGTAAATTTTGTGCTGCTTGTGTCTTTATATTTTTTTAAAGCTGCATTTAACACAAAATTTATTTTTCAACCCAACCTAAAGGTTAAAGGTTGTTCATCCTATAAAAAGGCAAAGTAAATACACGTATATGTATAAAAAAAAATTCAATGGCGTTATGGAAGCATATAATCTAATATAGAATAAACAAATGCCGGTCAAAGATAAAACATCCAAAACACAGCCCATCAAAGCAGTTAAGTAACAGATGTTAATGCAAAAGCAACGTTACAAATACAAAACGTTGGACATGAAGGTAACCTCTCCATGAGTTCAATCTGTTGTTACTGTCGGTTCCCCCATCGCTGGTGATGTCCAGTTTGACCAGGCACCAGTAACGGAATGCTTCCCAATGTGGTGTTAAAATGTGATCAACCTGTTCTCCATAGACGTCCTTTAAAACCGATGTCTTCCCGACATTCATCCAACTGCTCCTCAGACTTTTACGGGAGCTTATGGGAGAAGGATGTCAAATAGCTGAAGTAGGATGGGGTATTTATATCCTTTTTTTTTTTGTAATTCCTGGCGAGTCACTTTACAGATTTTCAGCAGTTTTTAAAAAGAAACGAGAGAAGTAGAAAAGGGAGTGGCTTCTAAATGCATGGCTCTGTGCTGAGTCTCTGTACATGGGGACTGGTGGGAACCTGACAAACTCCTGGCAGGTTCTTTATGACCTCTCTACTCAGATTTGTGACAATACAAGTCTTTGAGGGCTTTTAGTTCCTCAATAAGTGTTTTGTTCTGGTTCTCCAGCACAGCCACGCGGTTCTCCAGACACTTGACATACTCCTTCTTCTTCCTACGGCACTCTCGAGCTGCCTCTCTGCAGGTAATGAAGAATATTTAAATAGTTAAAAAAAATAGGATGTCTCTGCTTTAGCTCCAAAGCCAGTTAGCTTTACAAACTAAACAGAAACAAAGCTGCTGTCAATCACACACCTGTTTTTCATCAGCCGGACCTCCCTTTTGCGTGTGACTTCCTCTGTTCCTCCTGCTGTCCCCAGTGCAGGCGAAGTTGCCATGACTACCCCAGGAGTGATGGTGCTGGTTGGAGCTGTGCGGATTTGATAGGCCTGAACGTCACCAGACGCAGCTGACAAGGTGGACAAACAGACAACTTGTATTCTTAAAGAGATAAAGTCTAGATAACCACATGTCACTCCTTCCCCTCCACTGTTCTACAGCTGATTATAATTGCAAATCGTCCACTTACCTTGTACAACCACTTGGTTACTGGGCACTAGGATCTGCTGTCCGTCACTGGTCTGAGCATATTGTAGGATAGTGGCACCAGGCTGGGCTGCAGCGTTGGCCATCGTGAGAGTCTGCAGGCCCTGCACTCCATCTGTCCCGTTATTGGCAAGCTGAATGGCCCCACCCTGGGTAATGGCAACTGCAATAAGAAAGTACCGTTATAAAATATGTATATATTAGAGTACTAAATTAGGAGTATTTTCTAAAACCAGCAACCCTTGATGTAACACTAGAAAAGTACTTTGAGAGCGTAGACCTCCACCAAGCGTATTTTCTCACATTAGATTAGCTGAAAATAACCCCATCTCACAATAAAACAAGCTTTTGAAATATTCCTGAATCCAAACGGTGATCCGGATCACCTCCAAAATGTAATCATTTCTTCCTTTTTCAATTTTGAAACTTTTCTGAAAATTTCCTGAAAATCGGTTGAGTTTCAACTTTTCGAGTTATGTTGGTCACAGACAGAGAAACTCTCCTGAAAACAACCTTCTTGGTGGATGTAACAAACAGCTGGATGTAACGTTGGATTTGCTATCAAGAATTTATTAGCAATTTTCTTCTAATGATTTTTTTCTTTAAAATATCAGTCTGGCTATTCTAAGTATTGAACAGTTTAATACACCTGGTCTATGTAACTATCTACTCTGCAGGTAATCTTACCATCTTGAAGGTGGAATGGAGGTGAATAATGGATTTATGGCTAAGTGAATGCATTTACTTATTTCATTACATTTTTGTAATCATATTTATTTATTACTGCACATTAGAGCAAATCAGGAGTCTGTAGTTTGAACATCACTTCCTCCAAAGCAGTAACATTGCCACACATCCACCAGCTCCACACACTACCTTTACTGTACTGTCCTGCAGAACTGTCCTCCTTCTCTTCTCTCTTTATGTGGCCTCATCATAACCTCATCCCTCTGCTTCTGTGTTATGATTAATTATCAGATGTTTAAGGATAATTCTGGTATTAAATTAGATCAAACTGCAGATTGTTGCCATTTATGGTGCTAAAATATCTCCATCATAGCACTGCTTCTAAGAGACACTGCGCCTGCGGTTTTTCATATTGTCTATAGCCGGCAGAAGTAGTTCTATAACCTGCCCTGGAACTATATCTATATAAGTATTACAATAGATCATTCAGTATTGATCCACATATCACTACAGGCTAATTACTCTTCTCAAATAAGTAGCAAAAGCTAAGTGTAGCCCTGTTCTTACTAACATATGTATTATTTATGAACATAACGAGCTCACTGACCAAAGAGTTAAGCGGCCCATCAGGAATTGTTGCAAACCTCCTGATTAGATCCTCCTGCATTATGCGCACTTATCAGTGCCGTTGTAAACACATTTTGTTACCAGCTGGTAACTTATTCTTGTTTGAATAGATTTTTAAAAGAAGTCTTTTGGCATCCATCTACAGCAGGGAAGGGCAACTCCGGTCCTTGAGGGCCGCAGTCCTGCAAGTGTTAGCTGCAACACACCTGACACACATCAGACTTGATTAGACTTGTGCAGAGCTTAACATTAAACTCAAGTTTGCTAATTACCCACTGATCTGAGTCAGGTGTGCTTCAGCAGTGAAAGTCCTAACATGGCCCTTGAGGGCCAGAGTTGCCCATCCCTTTTCAACAGTGTAAATGGCAAAAACAGTGTCACAAGATGTCTAAAACTAATTGGTGGTATTAAGTTATTATTTTGCTATTTATGAGTAGATAGGCAGTGAGAAAACTCTGGTCCACGTGCTGCTCAACATGCTTCTGCCCCAGCAAAGATACATTTACACAGGCACGTGAAAACACAAGTGTGTAGAACAAGTGTTGGAAAATTATGTGGCATAAATAACAAATGATAATCATGTTTTACAAATTTCCTTCCATCCCATCAATAAAACTGGCTTACGGTATATTGATCATTTGAGATTCAGAGCAGAACTGTGTTTTTCTCCCACTACTGGTAGATGAACTCAATGTGATGTTTCAAGGTTGATTTTAAGGCTCTTTTAGTCATTTATAAATGTCCTATTGGTTTCAGACCTTCTTATTAATCTGATCTACTTTCAAGATATGAGCCCTGAGGTCCTCTGGAACCAGCCTTATAGTTGTTCCAAGGGTGAAGACGAAAACTTGCACCGAGGCATCTTTCCACCATTATGTTCCTCATCTGTGGAACAGCCTGCCGGAGAACCTCATTGCCACAGAGACTGTTGATGTTTTTAAAAAGAGGATTAAGACCTAGCTTTTAATTCTTGTTTTTCATATCCAATTTTATTAGATATCATTGTATTATTTTATCTTCATAATTTACTTAATATTCTTATACTTTCCCTTTAATCTTATTGTTTGTTATTTAAACTCTTATGTTGTTTCAACATTTTAACAGTTTTTGACTCCAGTATCTTCCTCGTAGGGATCCTCAATACGGGCGTCCGTGCCTGCCTGGTCAGTATGGGTTGGTACCGTGGGTGCAGCCCTATAGCTGTGGTGTGGATCCTGGCTTGCCTGTATGGCAGTTGGTGGGCTGGTGTGAAATGGATCGCCATGATGTCATTTCCTCACAGTAGTGTCATGCCAAATGATTAAATATTTCAACAATTCATATCTACACTTTGGTTAAGAGACAGTAATTAAGGTTTTATAGTAACTTATTATGCAAAGCGCTTTGTGCTGCTAATGCATAAAAAGTGCTCTATAAATAAAGTTTGATTTGATGGTTGTTCACATTACTGCAAATAAACTAAAGTTTTTTCTCTACTTTTTTTTAAGCTTAAAAAGCATGCAAGCCAGAAAACTTTAAACACTGTGATGCATTATTTAAAAAAATAATAAATAAAAAAATCCCACTAACTTCTGTGATGAAAAGTACTTACTGTACTGGCCACTGCTGGTCTGATATATGGGAGTGGGCATTGTCACTGTAGTGATAGCTGGGGTTGAGTCATCTTCAGACTTCTCTTCCTCAATTCGAGGCACTGCCGGAGCATCTGATGACAAGTCGTTGAGAATTTTCCTATGGAAAAGAAAAACAAAAGCTCAGTAATCTTCCTCACAGTTATTGTGTTTCCTTTCTTTCGATTCAAAGAAAACCATCTACTTTGCTAGGAAAGTGTTGGAAATTAAACGTTCTAAAAGCACAAACAGAAAATGTATCTATAACGTAATGTTTCCATAGAAGGAAAGTGCTCTACCGTGTATACACATTAACAAACAGACCTATAAGATGGCCGTCTGGATAGAATCTCTCTCCGCTTCTGACAATCTGTCACACTATCAACAGATTCCTGTGAGTCCTCGCTCTCTGCAACAGTTGAAATCTGCAAGAGAATTAAAAAATAAAAACATCTAAAGTAATGAAGCAAACAAGTTATGCAGGAACAGTTAAAAGTGCACCACTCTTTCTTTCTCATACCTGTACTGTCTGCACTTGCGGGGATTGAATAACAGATGGCTGAGCAGCTTGGATCACCCCATGCACTTGGACCGTTTGACCATTGGGTAACTGCACTAGAGTGACTGTGGGACTACTGGATGTTACCTGGCCCGCTGCAATGGTTGCCTGCAACCATAACGACACACAGCTAGTTACCCAAAAGAAGACCTTCATTTGGATTAAGCATTGCATCACAATGTGTTTAATCTGTCATGACGACACGTGTTACCTGTGCCAGAGTGATCTGCTGGGCCTCAGATTCAGTGTCGCCACTTTGTGTGTCTGTACCAGCTTCCATGGTCATTTAAAATCTGTTTTATAACAGAGAAACACATTATTTGCAGATCATCACATCCACTATTACTAAAGCACAATGAGGTCTTTGTAGTTAAGACACTACTACATTTACTGCTGCTTCTTTGGAGATGCCTTTACATCGAACAGGCTGAATGCACGAGGGTAACAGAGAATAAGTTATCAGTGTGTGATTAAGGATGGGAATCAAAAACTGGTTCCACTCCCAATTTTTACAGCATAAGAATCCAGTGCCACCTGTATCGTAGCCAGCTCACGGACTACATATCCACAATGTCAGACATGTATTTGTTGTTGCCAGAAGGGACCAGTCAGAGGATATAAACATGGAAATAGCACACGTAATAACAGATTAAAGGGCAGATCTATATCCCTGCACCTTAATCACTACTTTCCTCCTTAATTCTTGCCTTCTGTTGACACCAGAGAATCAATTACAGATGAAATGTAAGTTTTCCTCCTGCTGGTGGAACTATACCTGCTACATATCTGCCCGTAGGCTAAGACCTACTAGACAATTTAGCAACTAGCTCACCTGTAGCCACAGGCGTGTGTAGATATGCTTCATGAAGACTGCTATAGCCAGCATATTGTTAAGAGTGTAATATTTATACATATAAAAGAAAGCATTTGGCAGATTGCCTTCTGTATGCACATTGGGTCATGTGGAGGGGAGAGCACAGGAGAAATAATCAACCATGTGAATAAGACATAAAGCATCTTATTGTTTACTTATATAAAATAAGGATGAAGTACAAAATAAAAGTGTTCATGCAGGCGGGGCGCCACCCTAATATTGTAGAGGAAAGGTTGTGATGAAATTAATTCAGAAGCTGGATATTTAAATTTTCCCCATTATTTAGACCATATAAGTAGTTTTGGCATCCATATTAATTATTAATGTGTTATGTTATAAATTAATCTTTTGATTAATTTGAAATAATCTGAACAAAGATTCTCAATTCACAGTTGATTCTTTTGATAAAATTAGAGTCTTTTTTTTTTGTTCCTTTTTGTTTTTTGAACACTGTAACTTGTTTCCACAAAGAAAATCAGTTCAAGAATCAATCAATGCAGAACTTATCTGATAGGCAGGGTCAATAATAACATTTATTTAAATTCCAAACCCTTTAATACCAAAATAAAACCTTTCAAATCTTCCAAATGTCTACTGGACCAAAAGCTAAAACCTGTTGCTGACCTGAAGCTGTGAAGTATTTGGATCTTAAATTGCCTCATTTTCTGACTCACAATGAGTTATCAGCAAAGTCTGCAAGCCAATTTCTTTTATAAACACAGCATTACTCCTTCTGTTCAACCTAGCAAAGATTTTTCATTTCAAGTAATAAAGTATATTTATTATAATTAAATTGACTTCAAATTACACTTATTCACGCATCAATATAGATCAAATGCAGTTTATTAAATTATTTATATACTGATGTGAAATATCGCGATGAAAATGATCTAGTGTCAAGCAGATTACTCTAAAGAGTTTTGCTTCATTTGTTGGGTTTTTCGGTGGAGGGTGTGGCTTAGCTTAGCATGCTATGATACATATTTACACATTTTCTTTACTGCAGTTTCTGCTTCGCTTGCCAAAAGGACAAAACAAGAAAATTAAAAAGGGTGTATTGAAATTATTTTTACACAAGGTACTATGTGCCATACTTCCCATTTGCACCGGGTATAGGCTAGCAGCTTAGGGGATAGTGTTACTAAAGTTAGCAGCATGTAGGGTTAGCTAGCTTCGGCAGAATGATATACACTGCCGCCGTTAGCATGCTAGCCATTAAAAATGAGTTCATAACAATATATTTAACATTTATCGAAGATGTAAATGCGCTTTGTTTTATGAGTTTGCTTTAAAAAAATATGCATGTCTGGTGTCGTAATGTAAACTTGGACGAAGTCTAAATTTTGCTGCACTAGCGTTAACCGTTAGGTTGCTAGCTTGAATCTTTTATGGAGGGAAATGTCAGCATGCATTGTATGCCAGTTTTGTTTGCAACTAGGACACCGCACATTCACTGACAAGTTTGTTAAATCACTTTTAATTTAAAAACAATTTACATAAATATGCGTTAATATTAAAGGGCCAATTGGTTCATAAATGTATTTCTTTTGAGTTTATCAAATAATAAATTAAAGCCCACTCCCACTTTAATACATATCTCAATCGAGCCTGCCTTGCAGAGACTGACTCATTTTGTGAGCCTCTGCAACACCGCCGCCATGATCTCTTTGTTGACTCTGTACGGATATTACCCACAAATAACATCTCTGGGCAGCCATATATCTGTTTAGCAAACATCGGATGCGTATCCTCTTACCAACACAGACTCGCTTCGTCACTCCCGGGTCTACGGAGCTCCACTTTTATTCAGACCGACACGTAAGAGACCGCGTCAGGCTACACCTCCGTCGCGTCACCGAGAACAACAACACGGAGAGGATGAGGGAGACGACGACAGCGAAAAATCAGCTCTGCCGAGAATTCCCGAGTTCTGACGGAGAAGACCGATTGCTCACGGAAACACCCGAAGGAAAGGGGCAAATCACGGACAATACCGAGAAAGCTGCAACGCCTTCAATTTTTCTGAGCATGCGCCAATTATCTGAATAGCTCAAGTAGTCATTAAATGTTTTTACTAAGAAATAATAAAGTAATTAGGTTTGCAAAACATTGTGTTTATTCGACAGAAAAAAATAATAAACATCTGCACCTTAGTCATAACATTTGCCAAGCGTGGCAACCAACATATCCCCACGTCACTGATAAAAAAAACGAAACACTTAGAATACATTTTTTTCACAAATCACAAGAGGCTGTTTTGCAATCTTTCTATAGGATTAATAAAGTTGTCATTCATTCAGTCATTTATTTAAATGTATAAATGTTGATATATCAACAGAGGTAACTGTCTAAAAGAAAATATGCATTAATATATCTGTTTTAAAATGAGTAGACACTCAAGTGTTAGGTCACACAAACAAGCTTCTGTAATTTTGACATATTTTAAGTACTAAGCAGCTAAAATAATAATTAATTGAAACTTTCTTTATGTTTTATTAGTCATTTGACAAGCTCATGGCTGTCTCGGATATACATCTGACAGCCTCAGCTACAATTTAAGTGTGTGAAGACATGCACACCAAAGTATTTAATCCTTACTTATGCTGTAATGTCAGGATAAAGTCAAGATTCACTTGTGACAAAAGAACAGTGTTTTCCATCCATCCATCCATCCATCCATCCATCCATCCATCCATCCATCCATCCATCCATCCATCCATCCATCCATCCATTTTCAACCGCTTCTCCCTGAAAAAAAAATCAATTTAGTACCAATAATCGGAATATTTACAAATAGAGTCCATCCCAGCCGGGATTAATGTGGGAACAGAAAAATAATCAACTTTTAAACTAGTGCAAAATATTTCTTTTATATTTATATAGTTTTTTTTAATGAATGTTTGCACGAAATGTTGCAAATGTAGTTGGATCCTGAAAAATACACTTTAATGACAAGACAGTCAGGTTTGTAGTTATTTACAGTTGCAGAATTTGCACTTGCTGAAAAAACTTCCACAACTAAACAACACCTCCCTTTCCTTTATTCACAATCTTTAACTCTTATAGCAATCACATAGTTTGAATGACTTAGTAGGGCATTGTTATGGAAGAGAATGTACTGCACTTTTCCTGTCGTACACATGGTGGCAGCACAATCCTTCTGTAATTCTTTCCACCATGACAGCTCCTTTCTGTCTCATTATCTTGTGTTAATGCACATGACAATTTAATCTCAACCTATATGGTCAATTATCTATGCATCAGCCTTCATCAGTTATGTTACAGGGTTTGTACCACTACGATGATTTTAACAAGAAAACGGTAAGCGTATTCCTTATTACACAATTTGCATCTGGCTTTTGTACACGTTTCATGTGATTTTACTGGTCGGTTCAAGCTGTTCATTAACTTCTTCACTCGGTGTGTGAGGTTGGCTCCTGTAGGATTGAAATGGATTCAAAGATGCAGCAGCTGGTCAAAATCCTGCAGGGGAAATGAGACTTTAGACCAATTTATGGCCATCATCTCTATGTGCGAGGTCATTTCAGAAGCCTCTTAATACACACCAGCACACACTATGGTCTTGTCAAACATACCCATCTTCACCTATTGGGTGATTGACTACACCAGTGGTGCAACATGCACTACAACCAATTTTCTGTCCTTGCTATAAAAATCTAGTTAAGTGGTTATCTGCCAGGAAAAAGTCTTAAATTCAAAATGTTTGTGGACGAATAATGAATCACACAGGCACCTGTACATTATCAGGCCCTCACATAGCAAACATACATATCTGTCACAGGAAAGCCTTTCAGATTCGCTCCTGAGTCCATGTCAAGGATCTGATTGGACATTGATTTTCCTTAATAATGACCACCAGCTAGGATAGCCTTAACAAACCATAATTAGCCTGAACTGGAGGAGAGGTTTCATTACCTATCGATGAACGTGCACTCGCAAAGCAGGGCACCTGGAGATTATTTGCAGCATCTCTGTGAAAATGGGTTCACAATTTATGCCTGTTGTGCATGTTTGTCAATTTTCTATTGCTTTTTTTTTTCCAACACTTCCTGGTAAACAGCACATTCATTTCTGAACCAAATCCAAACCAAAAATACAGGAAAACAGATGTTTAGATTACAGTGGTATGATAAGTGTTTTACATCCTTTTTTTGACACCTTTAATTATAGTTATGGCAGATTGCATCACTGGGAGTAACTTGCTGATTGATTTCTTTAAATTTACAACAAATTTAGCTTAATCTGTTACTGAAACACATACATAAATGCACACGCAAAATCAATAATTCCTGTGTCAGTTCATCTTGATCAGATCTGACCGTGTGTCTGTTTATACTAAGACTGATCATAGTATCGAGTTTGTGCAAAATTTTAAGTGGTAAAAGCAACGGATGCAACTCTGAGCCGAAACACTCAAAAACATCAGAGTAAAACGATGCCACAGATGTCCAAAATGGTGTAGAAGGAGGAGGAGCAGGATAGGAGATTAATCTTCAGAATATGAAGCAGAGACCTGACTTCAATCCATAGCCCTTTCCTCTCTCCTTAAACCCAGCTGTCGAAGCCCCAGGCTTAACACAAGTCTCTAGAACCCCCATCAACACCAAGCCACATATGTCACATCCACACCCCCCATCCTTTTTTTTTTTTTGGTGCCTGTTTTCATCTTTTTCTCTCACTCAATTTGCACCCCCTTTCTCTCTCTGCGTTGTTTTTAATCATGTGGTTATAAGCGAAATCATGACCCAGTCCAACTCAGGGCCTGAGGCGATGGGTGTAACTCTCGTGCCTCGTGTCAGGCACGTCTTCTTTGTGCGGCATCGCAATATTGAGTGAATTAATAACATGCCTGATACAGTCTGTCAAGAATGTTGTCGCATTTTAAATGCAGCCCTCAATCAAATCGCGTGGAAATATCATACCTGCCACTCAAGCAGGGCATTGTGGGCGAGATCGGGTCACATGGGTGTGCGGGAGGTCGTGTGGCGTGGTCCGGGGAGAGCCTGAATATGAATACTAAGGCGAGAACATGCAGCACATTTGAATACCGGTGACCTTATATGCATGCTATTCATACTAGGTGGAATTACCTGAATTGCATATGAACCACTGCACCTAGCTGAGGTTGCCATGGATACTGGGGGCCCCACAGTCTGTCTTTTTTCTATCACACAGATGTAAGCTGGGTTCTCAAATCTGAAGATGTGAGTTTTAGAGATAGCCAGTGAAATATTGTGCCTCTGAGGTGCAGTATCAAGCTGCAAGGAAGGAAAGTTATCTAACACAGAGATTGTGCTGACCTGGACCTCTTGCTAATCTGGCTGTAGGCAAAAGCGTGAATTGGACGATCTCAATCAATCCGTCAAGGTGTCAGCTCCTCCTTCCCTTCCTATCTTGCTCTTCTGCAAGGATTTTCAGCCTTCCCCCACCCCATGCACTACCACCCCCCTCCAAAAAAAAAAAGGTTAGATGTTTTCTAGTCTAATCACATGCCCATAAGCACATTAAAAGAGTAACCTCTCAGTGTAATTAACTGACCAAGTCCAAAGCAAAGGGAACTCAAAGCATCCGCAGACTCAGTCGAGCAAGCCTACATCTTTTAAAGTTGTGTCTTTTTCAGTGGATTCTTTGTGTTTACACACAGAAAACACCACTAATGAAGCCTAAATGTAATTTCTTTGTTAGTTTTTGTTATATAATCAATTTGTTAGATTCTTCCTGCACCCACAAATAGATCCACGTTGACAACAAATGTGATTCATTGATTAACTTAGCTTTCAGCTTTTTTAAAATAAACACTATAATACTGATTTAGAGTACTGAATGTGAACAAATTGGATTAAACTGTAATTGAATTTGACTGGATTAAATTTTCATGGGTTACGATCAGATTTTATATTATTTTTATATTATTTTTTACCTGAACTAAAATTTCTCTGTTTGGTTCACTGACAAGTAAGATGAAGTGAATGTGAATTCCAGTCGAAAGAAAAGAACCCATGATATAACAAAGCACATTGGAAATATTACTAAGATACACCACTGCTTTAAAGAACATGAAGTCTGAAGGCAGCGGCCTCTGATCTAAGATTTACTATGGTCAGAGGATCAAAGGGCCATAAAGTTGGTTTAAGTTGAAAAGTAACTATCAGTATGCATGTAAATGGAAATTGAAGTCATGTGCATCAGTTGACAACATGCAGGGTCCCCAGAAAAGCAGAATACATCAACATAACTCGGAAAATGTTGGCAAAGCTTTCTGTTTTTGCACAAAACGTAACCACAATGTGTAACTGTTATTGCTTAACCTTAACTATGTAATTCAAATCCTTCAAGATTCATAAGCGCTAGTTTGAGTTAAAAAGGTCAAAATAAAAACAATGAATGAAAAGAAGCAATGGAAGGCTAATTTGGCCAGATGTGGAACGGCTCACTGTGTGTCAAAAATCAAAAGGGAAGTGGTTGCATGGGCTAATTAGCGTGGAAAACAATTGAATCCTCTTTCTAAATGTAAACAGTGATGCTGATACACGAGGATTTAGTAAAAAGCAGATGTAAAATGTTGGAGTTAGCATGGTGAAGCAATTGATTTAAACTAAATCTGTGGATCTAAGTGAATTTCTGTGTCTAGCGTTTACAGGGAATAGTCTAAAAATAACCAGTGAGCAACAGTTGTCTCATATAAAATGTCTTGTTGATGTCAGAGGTCAAATGAAAATGGGCAGACTGGTTTGAGATGATAGAAAGTCAACAGTAACATAAACCATTGGATACAAACAAGGTATGCAGAATACCATGTCTGAATGCACAACATGTCCAACCTTGAAACAGATGGTCTTGCAGCAGAAGACCTCACTGGATGCCACTTCTGTCACTATCAAATCATAGCCTAGCGATTCCCATTTTTATTCTTTGTGCATTGCTATTTCTCTCAAAGCAGCTCACGTTTAAACTGAACCTATGTTGTCTGCAAAATTCTGACTGGCACAAAGCAGCTCTGCTGAAACGACATTAACATTTATCACTGTTCTAATACAGTAAAGAAAAAAGGTGGTAAAAAGCACATAAGGGATACGAAACCCTTGTCTTTCATGCTTCATTCAACATCAGTTCAGTTTTAAAACATTAGCTTTAAGATATTAAAGAAAATCTCTGCCTTTCTTGCTTGTTTTCTCTCTAAGTGAAAATCGACATTCACTCCTCTTGTTGTCTCTTTTCTTTTAGGAGGGCAAGACAGCACTTAAGAGAAATACACACACACATACAAATGATAGGTCCAAGGCGATAGGTCCTTGAGTGTGTGTGCTTGTGTGTGCTTTTGTGCGGACTTGCTGCATTGCCTCCTCCCGTCATAACATGTCATTCTGGACACTATTACTCCCAACAGAGGCTGACACTGCGGCTCGGTGACACGGCGCGTAAGGTCATCTGTCAAACAGAGGAGGCAAGTGTGTGTCTGTGTGTGTCCAACACGGTACTAAAGTGTCCATCTATGTTTTATACGTAAGGAGTAAGCAGCGTTCAGGTGTGTTTTTACAGCCTGAGTAATCTTTGCAATTGTGTTGAGAGAGCCATATGTAGAAACCGTGGAAAGCTGTCATTCACTCGTGCTGAACAATGTTACCTTACAAACCCTCTTATCCCGACGCAGGGTTCAAAGGTTGCCACGGCAACCGGTATCTCAGCAGGAAGACAATACGCTCTGCCCTGGAGCCACTGCTTGGGCGGGTGGGGAGGATTTGGTGGCCTTTGACCCATCAAGATTTTACCAATGAAGAATAAGAAAACGGGTTAGAGGGGGGTGGGGGGGATTGCAGCAGAGCGCTGCTGCACCAGCATTGCAGATTCAATTGATCCTCGCTAAGGGTTGGTGTAGGGGTTGTGAGCGGAGTGGCCCAATAGCCTCAGAACTCAGCGACTCGTGCCGGCTGCCAACTGGATTTCAGAGGGCCCTGAGCGCCAGAGATAGCCGTCCTCTAATCCGCAGAGCCGGTCTCACCTTGCCTCCTCCGTGTTTATCAGATAGCAGATCTTTTGTGTCAGATCTTTGCAGCTGTTGCTGTTGTTGCCTGCATGGAAGGCGATGCCAGTTTCATAAGCGTTTGTGTGTGTGTGTGAGTGTGTGTATTTGCGTCTTTGAGGCTCAGACGTAAAAGGTGGATTTACAAACTATTCCTGATGAAAGAGTGGGGTACCCACAGAGCTGGAAATGTGTCTGAAATGAGTTTTTTTTACACAAAGGTTTGTGCACAATGGCTTACATTTTTATACATTTTCCCCTGTATAGAATTAGGCATTTAACTACATTTCAGATCAATATTTCTTGCTTACCACATTATATATATGCGCAAAAATTCCTGGTTTTTGGGCTGTTTGTGATTTTTTTTTCTTTTTATGATGTGTTTGCATATAATTTCAGTATTTCTGAACCAAAAAAAACTAACTTTACTCCCAATTTGTCACATGACGACACCTCAGGATATTTGACAGATGCACCAATACAAAAGAATTCATAATAGTGACCTTTGCCCCGTTGATATTCCATTGCTCACATGCATGTCATGATGTCAGTGATATTGTGTGTGTGTGTCATTTAACCTTGTCATCTGTCAGTTGTAGTAGTCTGCACTGCAGCAGTGATGTCAAATACATAACCAGCTACTTTATTCTTAAATACATACACATGAAATAATCAAAGTAAGTAGATTAGTATAAAAGTTGCCTCTTATTAATTAACATATCTGAAACACAGTTGAAACTGAGTAATACCAGCGTGAGTGTATTTTTAATGGCTTTTCCAATGCTTCATGTTTCCTATTTCACAAATATAGTCTTTTTTAGAGTCTGATGTGATCATATGTAGACAGGATGGAACTGAAGAAATAATTTCTATGTAGTATTTCTGGTGTCAATATTGTTTTTGGTGGTGTGTTTGGCAGTGACATCAACAAATAATGAACCACTTATGCGTCTGACCTTGAGGCTGATTGTCAGTACAGTTGCAGGCATCAGGCCGGTTGGAATCCTGCCTAATAGATAAAAGCTGATTGGGCAAATATATATATATATATATATATATATATATATATATTTGGCAGTGGTGGCCAGTCATTGATGGAGAAATAAGCTCCTCAACAAGCATTTCTGGGGAAACCAATTACAAAAACAGAGTGCAACTAACTACTTTCAATTAAGTAAGAGGCTGAGCTACAAGACAGCTTTATTCCCCTCTAATCCATTTTCAGGGGGAAATGTTGAGCTTTTTGGCTTACTTCACTTATCTGGCAGCATTAGTTAAAAGCCCTTTTCAAAAATAAGATTTTGGCATGCAAAACAAAAGCAGCTTGTGAAATATTATCTGGCTGAAGTGGAATGCAAATGCTTGGTTTTAATTTCACCTCGTCAGAAACTTTTTCAAAATTTCCGCGACATCGTTTGCATCAGGATCCCAAGCAAACTTCTCTTTGGCTTTGGAAATTATGTTCAGAAATCTGAATCAATCAACTGAGAAAATAATCAACAAATTAAGAGACAGTAATAAAAAGTCACAGCCTGACACGTCGAGCTCCATCGATTACAGTGAAATCATCTTTCATCATAAAACATCATTACATGCATAATGTAATTAACTAAATGTAGTTGGGTAAGATGCAAATGGGTGTTTGTGCAGACTTGTTTTTCATACTTTTGCTGAATGCTTCTGAAAACACTGAAAAATGAGGCTCGTAATCATGAGACTGACCTGACAGCTTTGTGCTGTAGAAAACCTTCAGTCTGCAGCCTCATGCTACAAGCTACAGCTGAATAGTCCTCAATGCCCTCGCTGCTGTAACGAGAAAGACGTGGTAAGATTGTCCCAAATATAATGAACAGGATCAGCAGACAAAGATCTACCCTGTCCGAACACCGTGACCTAATTTTTGCAAGATAACTACTTGACTGAGACGACCACAAAGCTCCAACACGAGACACTCCTGTGTGCAGGAACAGCATGACATGTCCAGGAAAAGATTGACTGACAGGTCTGGGTGCAACAGAAAGGCAGACATCAACTTACCTGTCAGCAGAAGCTGCTGAAATGACAAGAAAATTAGGTTAATTCAACCATTTTTGCAAAGGAAAGGTTTCCAAGTAAATGTGAATCCAAGAAAAAGAACAGAATGTTAAAAACCCCACTGAAAGTGACACTGATGTATCAAGCAGCAACTCCACACATGCATATTTATTGCATTTTAACAGCAAATATTTAAGTAATCAAAAGATCATTTAGCCTGCAGAAATATCAAACTGCTGTTTGATTTGAACCGAATCAGACCAAAGGGCTCGTTTTACAACAGTCCTTCATGTTTTCCTGAAGAACTTAATGCAGCCTATTTGTCAGTCTTGATCCACTGAATACAAAATACAACAAATCCTGTCTGGTTGTAAGCATAATATATAGATATAAGGAGATTTTTTCAGATTCTGGCACTTATCTATGCTGTTCCTCGTTGTTTGATTTCATGCTTGTGTTGTTTTTATCCTCTGATGTACGTCGCTT
>JBAMHV010000026.1:6297161-6317306 GCA_037177535.1 Pseudomugil gertrudae | reverse complement strand
AACCCAATAGCGATAGCCTTAAAGGGCTGCGCCTATACTCATAGAATCTGGGGTTACAATACGTAACCAACGTTTTACCTTTTGGAGGCTGGAATAAGAAACCATAGCCACAATTGTCATTCTGCAAAGCTTCCACACTCGGCCAAATCTATTCCATGTTTGCTGGCATCCTTTTTTTTTGGCACAAAACAGCTTGATTTAGTAGCTAGCGACTGATATGACACATCACATTTGAATCAATGTTAATATTGTATCTATGTAAATTGTGTTAATTTACACTCCAAGCAGGATCCATAAAGTTGAAATGTATATACTCTATGCTACTTTGTCTGGCCTACGTCACACAGAACCCACTCTGCTGACTTTCACAAGTCAGAAAACTGCAGAATATTTAGGCAGAATTAAAGCAGCTTGCGTGTTTCTGTGCACATGGATGCAGTGGGGAATATAAGGGGACAGTCAGGAGAACGGTTATTTACTGTGCAGCCCAGGCGACCCGTCCGTCCTCACGTCCAGCCCCAGCAGATTAAGATGCAGCCGCTGCCGGCTGCCAGAGCAGGCTGAGATTGATGGGGAACACGGGGGCCGCAGTGGCCCCGCAGAATTCTGAGCAGAGCTTGTGGATACCAGCCAGCCATGTTGGCAGACAGCAGCTTTTCTCTTCTCTCTTTGTCACCTCCGTTTCCATCTTTTTACCAACTTTTCTATATCACTCATTACTCTCTGGTGCTTCTGCCTCCTCCTTCTGTCACGTCTCTACATTCCCATTGTGGGGGTCTCTGCCAATATTGCCCCACCGTGGGCCCCGGACCAGAATTGCAGCCTTCACCAAAGACGCCGTTTCAGCAGCTCTTGCAGATATGGATGTCATGAAACTGCAGGTGTGTCAGCAATGTGTGTTTGTTGCAGAGAGGGCAGAAGTTAAAAGGGGTGGAGGTGTGTGCTCGCAATAAATAATTGCTCTGTCTAAGATGGGCACTGGGAAAGTTAACTGTGAGATGGATGCCCCTGTGAGTGCGTGTTTATGAGTGCCAGCGTGGATCAATTGCATTTTCCAGGCTGCCGGCACAGCTGAGGAACTTAAGCTGACAGAAGAAAATAGCAATTATCTCAGTATGTTAACATCTGTATTTGTGTTTGTACTCACTGCTTGCTCTCAAATAATTCTCATGCTGCAGTGATGCAAAAAAGAAAAAAAAAGATGAGAATGGAAGACGGATGCCTGCATGTGTGTGTGCCGTGCAGTGTGTGTGTATATGCTGAACAAACTGCACTGGCAGGGGTTTTTGTTGGAGTCCCCAGGGCAGAAGACACATGAGTCAGCGGCCAGTAGGATTTATAGCCAATTGATTAAATTAGCATTTGTTCTGCTACTGGGACAGCAGCCTGTCAGTACAAACATACACTGAAACACACACTCCCACTCAGCCACACAAACACACACCTGTGCACCAAGTGCAGTTAAGGAACATGGACAGAAAGAATCCCGACAATGAGGAAAGAGGGGGAGGAGGGGGAAGTATCCACCGAAAAGCAGTAGACAATTAGCAATGATGTCAATAAGTCAATGTGATTAACATCCGGATCACTGGGATGTAAATACTGAAAGAAACACTCGCCACACATCCTACACCCTCCTTCCTGAGCAGCTCCTTCAAGTGATACAGCATGCGAGCAACAGGGTCGTGCACACTGGGCTTGCTGACAAGCCTTTTTTATGACATTCATCAAAGCCATCTGCCATTTTCCGCTCAATTAATTTGTTATGGGAAGTGGGATCAATTAAGTGCGCACCGTAATGGCTTTATATCCTTGTTTCCCTTTTATAGCCCAATATTTTCTGTGCTCCACTCTGGCATGAAAAGGCAGAATCGATATCACAGGCTATTTTCCCCTTCTGTGGACTAATTTGTTTTTGCCACCTTCTTCCTGGCATGATAAACTGGCTGTAATGAGGGGTTAGGGTGAGGGGGACAGACTAAACCACATCCAAGCCAACAACAAGCTAAGTGGGCAATGCGAGGAGCTACTGAGCCTAATCTACCAAGATCTCATCTGGGTGTCAGGAGTTACGTTTCTCTCACTTAACTAAAGATGTAGCAGTATCAAGAGGGATTGACCTCCGCTCTGTTATCATCTGACACATTGGTCACCCGCAGAGACAGTGAGTGGCTTAGGAGGAGGTGAAGATAGGGATGATAAGAACGATGTTGGGACAGTTGGTTTGACAGTGATGAGAGAGGAAGAGTGTGCTCGTGGTGCCATTAGTACTTGTGTCACGAGCCTCGCCCTTCTCACCCTGACCCTTCCAATGTATTGATTCCTCCCCAGATAAGCCTCCTGATAGGCTTGATGATATTATGAAGAGGTGGGGGAGTGATGTGGGGGTACTTAAAGTGTGTGCATGTGCATGACTTTAGAGCAGGTTGAGGGGGCCCTCATTACTCCCGAAGCAGGCCTGATGACATTGCCGTATTGATTTTGACATCATCTGCTTGGGATGTGCTTTATAAGCCACATCTTAAACAGGGGCCACCCAAGTGTCACCTTGTTTGTGTCAGCAGGCTTACGGGGTCAGCCAGGTCACAACTGTCCAGCAAACCTGAGAGAGTTGGCTTATTTAACATATCATCTCATATCATCATGAAATTGGAAATAGTTTTTTTTTTACTTGGGTTGCAAATGACTTGTGAGAGCATGTCATAATAATTCACTTCACATAAGAAACATAGAAAATGCTCTATGCAACACTGTTTATCTTCCTTGACACAGATAAAGGGACTCTCAGAAGTTCAAATTGCCAATTTAAATGTAAACTACACATGTGATATATGCGATTTCCCAGCCATAAGTCATGAGCAGCCATTTTGAACTTCTCAAGCAAACGTAATTAACAGGAGAGCTGGTGAGTAACAAGTCATACAAGAGATGAAGACATAGAGGCTGAATTAACATAAATAAATGACATAATACTAATGAAAAAAACATTACATGCATGTAATATAAATTTCATCATACAATCACATTATATCGTTGCCATTTTAATAGAAGAACAAGCATTCAGGTGTTATACAAGTTGTAGTTACATTCAACTAGCTGTTTACCAACCACATCAAGCATTTAACATAGGATCAACAACAATAATATTCATAATAATTTAGATTCAGATGCCATTGGAAAAGCTCCAGTTGTGCTGGAACTTCTTAAAATGGATGGATGGATGGATGTATTTATAGTGCACCTTTCAAACATTTTACAACATCAACAAAAAGGAATCAAACAAAAAGCTAAAGTAAATAGATAAACTAAGGGTTGAAGGTCACACAGATCAACCTCAATCTTTGAGAGGATACATGTCATAAACACTAAGAGGCAGAAGGTTAAGAGGCCCTCCTGCTGTTGCTGTATCTCCTAATAATATTCACTAGCCACTGTACTAAGTATCCGGTGTCCAATTGCTTGTTAACAGAAATAGTTAATTAACTAATCACATGGCAGTAACTTGACACATTTAGTAATGAAGATATGATCAAAGTGTCTTACTGATGTTCACAGTAAGCATCAGAATGAGGAAGAAAGGGCATTTAGGTGACTTTGAACATGATGTTATTGATGGGATCAAGCAGGCTGCAATGAGAAGTTCAGATCTCCTGATAGTGTTTTAGTACTCTAGGGTTCACAGAGAATGATCTAAAATAAAGAGAAAATATCTAATGATCTACAATCATCAGGACAAAAATACCTGGTCTATATCATAGTTGAGAGAAAATTAGGCTGATTGGTCGAAGATGATAGAAAGCAACAGTAACTCGAAAAGTCACTGGTTAAAACCAATACAATACAGATGATGTCATCTCTGAACCCACAACCTGTCCAATCTTGAAGCAGATGGTTTACAGCAACAGAGGAAGAAACATAGTGGCACTTTTAGCAACGAGAAAGAAACTGAGGCCACGATTCACACAAACTCACCAAAACTGGATATCAGATGATCATAGAAATGTGGCTGGATGAGTCTTGATTTTAGCTTCTTAATACAGATGATTGTGCCATAGTTTGGCATGAAAGAAAACATCCATTCATAAAGTCTTGCATCATTAGTTCAGACTGATGGTGGGTAAATTGTGTGTGGGGTATTCATTTGGTACACTTTTAACCTAATCTTGATACTTAGTTTACTATATAATACTATCATAACATAACATGTAAGAATGATAATTTAAAGAAGACTTGCTAGCTTAACCAAATCATTTTAAGGTGCTTATCACTTTCAAAATTAGGTCTAATTCTTAAAATAGGAATTTTTTTAATATTGCTTTAAAATGTACAAAAATGTGGAATTACAGTTTTCCCTGCTGCAGGTTTGCCACCCACTCCACCGGTCAAAGTATTCATTGTTTTCAACAGTGCGTTAAAACAGCTACTATACTAGAAAACACAATTCGTCATTTGATGGATGATGACCCCTTTAATTTCCACCAAATGTAGCTTTGTAGCGCCATGAAGTCACGCTCATTTCATTTGTATTGAAAGCAGCACCGCTCTGCTGGAACTGAAACTGAAGAAATCAATGCACACATGCCCACTCTAAATTTTCCTTCCTTAAGTTTGTGTTTTGACAGCTGGAAGAAGTATGTTACAGTGCAACATAACAGGAAAAATGAAAACAGTGAACGGCTGCGGGCTTTTGGCTGGTGTCAGTATTATCATTAAAAAAAATCAATGCATCAACACTGCATCATTACAGCTTCATATGTTTTATCCACTAAAAATGAATGAGAATGAATTAAAACAACTTTGCTTTACATTTGTATTGTTAGTCATGGCATGCTTAATAAAACAAAACAAATGTTCTAAATGTTGCCAAATCACACACACACCTCTTAACACATTAACAACACCATTGGGTTGCATATTAATTTGTTTGTTTGTATCCTTCTTCCTGTGTTTTGACATGATCCAGCCACTCCATTTAGTACATGTTTAATGTCTTGTATTGTTGCAAACTATGTACACTCTTCCAGGATAATGCACCATGTCACACAGCTCAAACTCCAACTGGTTCCTAGAACATAACAATGAGTTTAATGTACTCCAATATACCATATTTTAACAGAGCTGAATGCCCTATAAGGCTGTTTCTCTGCATTTCCTGGTCAAAAAGTGAAATCAAAAGGTTAAGAGTAAGAATTCAGCTGCAATTCTTTCTAAAGCATTGTGATGCTGCTACTCTGCTCAAAACAAACAAAAAAAAACAGTGGGAACAGTGTATTCTGATTTACCACCTTCTCAAATTAAATATAATGTTTAGGTGGTGATTTTGGCTGTATCAGCATGTAGAAAGAGGACTGAGGGAAGGTAGAAATGACAGAATGTCTCAAACATCTTCTCCAAGTGATGGACATCTGTCAGCTCCCATGCAGTGTCTGCTGCTTCTACTTTCTCCACTCTGTCTCTGTCAAGCCAGTGGCACAGTCTGAGTACAAGACAGCTACATTTCACTTATTAGAATGCATGGCTCTCATGCAATGGGTCGGTAGCTCATGCCCCAGGGAGAAATACTGGTGACTCTTAGAGGGGACCTGGCATGGCCATCTCCAGTCATTTAAATCTTAATCTCAGGTACCAGATTAGCTTTGCATCCGTCACAACTCTAAATGACGGATGCAATAGAGTGCAACTCTATATCTTTTTAATTATTATAAAGTGAGATATAGCATCCTTTTGGAAAATGAGACGATTTAGTGCCCTTTGATTGGTCAGGTTTGCTGATGGGGCAGGAGAGAAGATGATAGCCTGACCCATAGCATCAAAATGCTATGGAAATTTATGTACAAACAAACCAAGTTTTCAAGCATGAATATTTCTGAAATTCATCTCTCTCTCTCTATATATATATATATACACATATATATATATATATATATGTGTGTGTGTGTGTGTGTGTGTGTAGAAAACAGGCTGAGACAGAAAATATCAGTTGCCAAGTTCTCCAAGACATTACGTTTACACACTCACATTATTGTGACCCAAGGCTAATTTACTGATGTTTTTTTTCCTTGTACAGAAGTATGCAGGGTTGGTAGATGCAAACTGTTGTTGTTTGCATGAGTAACTCTGTGTTTCTAGGCAACAAATGGATGCATTAAAATCTGCTAATATATTAAACAGTTTCAGTATTAAACAGTATTGTTTAAGGTTCAGTCTCATGCCCTTTTAGTGTTGGAACAGCTTTTGTACTGGACCCTGTGAATAAGACAGCCTTCTGTGGCAAGTAAAGAAATCTGTTCTCCGAGTACCGCGGTCTGAAAAGTAGCAGTGGATCACTTGTTTAGTGCTAAATGTAATTATTTTAAAGCTGATGCATTAAAAATGTAGCTCACTTGAGGTCTCATTTGAGTGATCATTGTCCACAATTTCACCTAAAGCTAACTTATCATTCTCTCTTAATAGGCTGTTATATGGTGTGACTGTGGACTTTTGCAACACTGAGTCAGATCAAATATGCCTCAACCCTGTCAAAACAAACAGAACATTTTGAATAACATTCCTCTCCTCTTGTGATGCCTAAGACAAGACAAACAATGAGCCGGAAACTTCTAATCTGCTGGTCAATGCAGGGCAACCTCAGTTCCTGCCACATACAGGAAGTTGTAGTTCTTTCCTGCATTTAATTCACTTGAGGGGAACCAACTTCTGCAAATTAAAATGGCCCATAGTTAACCTTTCCCAGAATTCAGTTGCTCCTTCACACTTCCCATATGTTAAACCAGATTTTCCAAACAAAAAAGTAGCGTTCTAATAAGAAGGGCTGGTGTGAATTCACATTATTTGTAGAACACTAATGTTGTGTTAGTAACCATTCAAAACCAATGTAGCACAGGTGAAATTCACCCAACCTTAGTGTTCTAGGGTTTGGTGTGAATAAGGGTTGTCAATCTCCTTGGGATAGCTGAAAGGATGCAATCATAGGCGGGGGAATAGGTGGTGTCTCTGTTTGTCTCCGTTAAATAAATGTTTCTCTGCTTTCCAGTAAATGGCATCTTTAACTCCCCACTTAAGGCCTTTCTCTTCTCTGTCCAAGATTTTTAAAAAATTTTGGCCCCCAATATGTGTCTTTTCTCATTAACATGCAAAAAAAGTGCTGAATCCTTCCCACATTTGTTCATAGTCACTTTAAAAAGAAAAAGAAAAAAGTGCTTTTGGGATTTAAAAAAATGGCAAAATCAGGTGAAAAATCAATCATTTAGGTTACACTACACTTACAACATCTGGCTTTTGAATGCAGTAGCAAAGCTTTTAATCAGCATTCAGTCCTGCATCAAGAGACTCTGCAGTAGTCGGGGGTATTTATTGCTTACAGCTTCAATCAGCATTGATGGGAACTCAACACCCAGATGCACTGTGGGCTACCAGATTGAGCACTGCTCAATTTTTCTTTAAGAGACACATGTTACCGAAACTAATGTCTTACATGGAGGCTCTGAAACTGACAGCAACAACTGGCTGACAAAAAGAGACAAGCCAAGTTAATTTTACCTGAATGCAAAGCAGCTAGCAGCTCACTCCAGTTGAGAAGGATGGGATCTCAGTCAAATCAAAAATAATAAAACCAGTCCCATCTAAGAAAGCTGTAATCACTTGGAAGTGTGGTCAAACACTTTTAGTAAGATAAAGAGAAATCCAATCGTTCACAGGATGTTTGTAGGGGAATTTATTCCAGCCCTCAGAGTTCTGAGGTAATCGACTACTGACAAGCCAACCGATTGAATTGTCTTGTTCTGGCAAATGTCTGTGTTTAAAAAGTCTGTTCTAACTAAGTTTTAGTGAAAAAGCTGCCAGAAAAGACCTATATAAATCTCCGGTCCAGCTAAGTAATTTACTTTGCTTTAACATCACACCTATAGCTTACCAGCTTACACACGAGAAGCCCACATAAACACAAACCCAATTGTTTGTCTTCTAAAATAAGATCGTTTTCACAATTAACCTTCAGATCATTGGATTCCTCCCAGTATTGGAAGAAGTGTGTGTGTGTGTATAATGTGGGTTAGTGCTTGTTTATTTGTGTTAAATGAGTATGGGGCTAACTTCAATGCAAGGGAGACGTTAAAGATGAAGGGTCAGCTTGCTGGACTCAAGTTTCATTCGTAATCAGGCAGCCAATGCTGGCAGCAGATAGTGGGCGGGGGGGTGGGGCACGACTTGGCTGCCTGTCAAGAGCGGCTGCAGATTAAAAGTCCATCGATCCGGCTGTAATTTATTTATCAATTCAACTAAAAATTAAACATTGACCTCGTTCTTTGAAAATCCCTCCTTTTAATCTTGCCGGACGTAGTGACTAGAATACCAAGCGAGCAGTCAAATGTGGGGCCTTTCCTTCCAAAAAGTTAAACAGGTCAGGGTTAAGCAGCATCTTTCGCTTTCTTCCTTTTTGTTTGAGAGTTCAGAACTAAGATGATTAAAAGCTCCACATGTCAGCTTCTTCTGTCCTTCTCCTAACCCCCAGGACTTCTCCTTTAGACAATAAACTGCTCACACATTCCTCGCCGCTGCACCGTTCTCCTCTGCACCATCCGCATTCTCGTCACTTCTCTCGCTCTTCTGATCTTTTCTACCCTCTCTGGCTATCACTGGGTGCTGTCTGTCTTTCCAGCTCCTATTGTATTCACAAATGCCATAACATACCTCCACATTGCAACTTTACTACCACATCAAAGACGTGTCACAACTCATCTCTTCACCAGAGCTCCATCTTTGCCCTTTTCTGTTCTTCTCCCCCTCTACTTTTTGCATATTTACAGATGTGCAGAGTTTCTCTTTGGTGCCGGAATCCTGCTGACACACAAAAAAACCCAAATATGCATCACATGATTAATAAAACTTTAAAGGGTTTCTGTCCTATCATGGCCCTCTGCATTTCCTTCCATCTTCTGTAGCACCCATGTTTGCACAGACTAATGCTACGGTGCTCGTGCACATATCAGACAGTCAGTCCTCTCTGGCCCCCTCACCCCACGGCCTGCTCTGTGTTGTCCTCCTCACCCCTTTCTGAACCTTCCCCATGACTGGCCCTATAATCCAATTAAAAGCACATTAGGGCCAAATGAATTGCAGTAGATTTAATTAGCTGCTGACGAAGGCTGGCTGAACGGATGGCTGGCTGGCAGTCGGGTGGGTGGATGGGGTACATAAGCACATGAGGAAGACTAGCGCTGTTCCCCTTTTACTCGCTGATGTCAAAAAGGTGAAGAGTGTTAGCTGGCAAGTTGGCAGAGGTTTTGAATGCACTGCTGGTGGGTGTAAAATTAAGTTTGCCATTACAGTTTGCAAATGCATGGGATTGATTTCAAGGATAGATTGACATTCTCTGAAAGCTTTCTCAGTAAATTACTGATACGCTCATGTAGACACAGTAGAATTATTAAATTAGCTGCTGTAAATGTTTTTCTTTGCCTGTGTGACAAAACAAATTAAATAAAGAGGGGATTATCTAGAAATATAACTGAATCTTGGAAAGATTCCCCCTATTTATTTATGTAATTATAATTTCTTTTGGAGGATTTATACAGTTTTCTCATGTAGTTTCTTTTAAATCAAAGGGTTTGTATCATACTACTATGTATAATCTGAAGTGTAGTGGACGAGTTTTCACACAGTTCAGACAAATAATGAGAGGACAAACCTTTTAAATGGTAAGGTTTAGGTATTATACTGACTTTGCTGTTCTCTAGAATGTTTTACTGTAGACTTTAATGAGTATTTACATGTAAATAAAATGTGTTTCTTTTTTTGGCTTTGTGGTGTTTTCTGTCTTGTCTTTGCAGATATCACTGATATGTGATCATGGTCACTAATAAAACATGTTAAAATATTTCAGTGTTTCGAACTGTCTCAAACTCACAACAAAACTGGACACCACAGACCAGACATTCATATTTTTTGCAGGGTTTAATCAGTATAGAGTCAATTTTTAGAGAGTTGAGACCAAAAAAAATAAAGACGTTAAATTTAAACCATGAAAATCAAAGAGCAAACAATAATAATGGAGACTACAACAGCCAGACATAAACAAGAAAAAGGACCATTATTCAAGCAAGTGTTCTAAAAGGGTTTGAACCATTTTGTACATTTACCAGGAAGCGAGGTTAAATCAAGCAACAATCTCCGTGGAGCCTATACACAAGTACCAAAAATGGCAGTTTCCCCCTCATCCACTAGGGTCTTCAAAACAGAGCAAATTCCCATGGTAGACTCCCATATTAAAAAAACAACTTCATAGCAGAGATAAACGTGTTTACAGCTTGGTACAAGATTAAATAAATAAATAAAAAATTGGTTTATTAGGTTGAGTTTTACCTTCATGACAAATGTAAAGATTAGCACACCTTCCTTTGTTAGCCGATTAGCATGTGGTTAGCTCAGTTAGCGCTTGGCTACAGGCAGCTCAAAGTTTGATACACGTCAATCATTTGCCCCATGCTGTGTGTAACAGTATTGTTGATGTGCCAGCAGTAAAAAGGAACAAAGAAGATTTTATGTGTATCATCATAAAACCGTGTTTTCTGTTGTCTAAATTGGACCTTGGATCTCAGAGGTGAACACTGAACTTTTGTCTTCTAGCTGCACCTAAATAAAAGAAGCGGGAGAGTATGACAGCAGTGATGACTGAAATAAATATACCTGTTCATGTTTATAAAGGGAGCATGAAGGAGCCTTTAAAATATTTTTTCTAATTTTGCCACATTTAAAAAAAATAATTTAAAACTTTTTTTTTGTTTTAAGCAGTTACTATCAAATAAAATGTTTTTATACCCGTCTGATTTTTTTTCTGACAAGCAATGTCGACCATCAAACCTTCAAATTTTCAGGAACTGTCACTTTTTATGTGAACAAAAAAGTTGGTTTTCATGAAGCCAATGCTCTTCATGCCTTTTCTTATTGTCCCAACTCATTGAAACACTTTGTGCCCTCAGGTCAGCGAGACATTGACCACATTTACATTAGAATTTTAATTCCTGTTTAATTCTGAATAAAAGCTAAAATGCTTTAAAGAGATGAATAATGACCATGTAAAACCCAATTCCAAATGAAAAGGACAATTTGGAATTAAACTTATAACCAAAGTAAGTGGCTGATTTATTCACATTTTAAATCTAAACCGATTAATTCCTCTATCATGAAAGTTATTCTGGTCCTTCTGCACATGCTCAAACCGTGTCCTGTCTTGGTGACGCACATATTCCAATTGGTCTTCTGCCTCTCGTCTTTGATACTTTATATATTCCTTATCCTCCTCAGCTGATAAAATAAATTCAATAGTATGCTTGTTAAACTGGTATTTCAAGATTTTGCGCTTTGATTTTGACCAAAAGCGCACATACAGTTAATGGTTGCATTCAACTCATAATAATTTGTTATCTTGGGGCCCCTGGCAGCTTTGGGCCCTATGCAATTGCCTGGTTTGCCTGCCTTGTTGCAACAGGCCTGGTTACACGATACTTTGATTTTAATTTTTTGGAATTAAATAATTCCACATTACAGTGTTCTCCTTTAGGTTTACATGAAAATAGCACTTCCAAATTGAGGTTTACATAAAAAAAAATTTATTTGGTTTTACTTTTCGCTTTAGATTGTTGGAATAGGAAGGGTTCTGATTGAATATAGGGTGAAAGGGATCACATATTGTAAATAAACAAACCACTTCTTGATTCTCGTCCTTTTGGCTATAACATAAAAAATCACATAAGAACCAGTTCCACTTTGAGATTGCTTAAACAGTTTCTGTAGGGTTTAGATTGGTAAGCAAATTTTGTTAGATGAGAAGGGGGCATTTGCATCTGTTTTGCTTGGGGCCCCCGAATTCCTTAAAACGGCCTTGCATGTAACCGAATGTTGTTGGTGGTTCTATTGTAGGTAGTTCCAAGGCATCATAGGAAACATTGAGGTGATTGTGCTTTTTCAGTGCTTTCTTTGTTTTGGGTCTAAAGTTATGGAAAGAGCTTCCACAGCAATTCAAAAACACTCCCTCCATTGCTGTTTTTAAATCTCCTTTTCCATAACTTTATTCTGTGACATAAACCTGAGTAAGGCTGTGAGAGTGGCTATTCGATTACTGACGTCTCTCTTTTGTAGGTTTTATTTGTTTTTTGTTGCTGTCTTCATAAGTGTCCCAGTGTCTGTTTCTTTTTTATACATTTGGTTGTAATTTTGGTTTAGAGTTCCCCTTCTATTTTTTATTGCTGTATTTTATTGTATCATTTTTTATTGTACAATAAAGTGCTTTATAATTAGAGAAGGTATGGTTGAGAGATATACAAGACATCCCATTTCTGTTTCCCCTCTCTCATCCTCCTCTCTCTCTACTGAATGCAACCCTTCATGCTGCAGCCTTCCAATATGCACAGTCAGCAGAGTTGTGTATGTAACCCACAGTGGCATTTGCATCACAGACACAGTGTGTGTATGTGTGCATGTATGCATGTGTGCTTAGCCTCTAGTGAAGGGAAACAGTCTCTGCTGGAGTCCACTTTTTAAAGCCACAAGGTTTCTCAGGTAATGAGTAGATAACTAGCGTGTTTGTGCATGTTCATATTGTGTTTTCTCATGTTGCCATGGATGGTTTTTTTATGTTTACATGCTTGCAAGCTATGCCTTTAGATCATATGCACATCAGCATGTCCACGTTTGTGCACATTGGTGTGTGGGTGCATGTTTGTGTGTGGGTGAAATGAGATCCAGGTCCTGGCCTCTCCATTTCTCTCGGCAGGTAATAAAAATATAGAGTGCCCTCCAGATCCCTTTATAGAGAGAGTTGAGACCGCAGCGAAATCTAGGACAGGCTCCATTGATTTGGAGGCTACAGTATTACTAGCCATCACAGCCAAGGCAATATGAGAGGCCTTTTTTTTAAAAATCACACAGCCCCCCAAGCCCAGAGGGACAGAGAGTAGGCATAGAGTGAAGGGGGGTAGGGGGTAATTGGGAAAAGCATCCTTACTTTGTTTCCTTCCCTTGCCATTCCTGCCTAAATTTAATCATATAGATTAATAACATACTTTATACTTCTACTCACATTTCTCCTCAGACAATGGTGTCTGGTTTCACAATCAAATCTCTGCATCGTTATAAGGATAGAAAAGATGTAAAAGGAGCACAATACTTCTGTTGGCACTGCAACCCTTTAGAAATATTAACATCTTGTCTTTTTGTTATTTGGACTGAAATTTGCATTTTTATTCAGTGAGCACACTGGAGTATGTTGTACCACTATAGGGTCCATTAAATGAGCTAAAAGACCATTGTATAAATCCCCAAATGTCAATCACAGGGACACATTTTGCTCTCAGCTTGGTTTTAATCCAACAGCAGTTATTGGTACCATTTCAAGACCTTCGTCTTTCACACTTCAAAGGTGTAGACAAATAGAAAAAAATGTTTCTATGGTGTCTACTTCTTCTGGCTTGGACTCTTCTCGATCTCAGGAGAGGAATGGAGTGTTCTGGGTCGGGCTAGGATCCGACCCCCTCTGCCTGGCTAAATAAGATAAGCCTCTGTCATTGTATACCTCCACTCCACAGACCTGACCGCATCAAATATTCATGGCCCACAGCAGACTCTTAAGTAAACTGGCCAATTTGTTGCGGAAGACGTGCATTAAGATTGGCCTAGCCGATATGTGACTGGCCCCACAGGGACGGGCTAGACAGGGGGTGGGTGGCTTCCATTTTGGCTCTCTTGTCTCTATTGTAGCCGCCCATTGGAGCGATGAGGGACGGAGGAGCAGCACGCGGCAGCCGGTTTGATGGTAATGGGCTGGGTGTGAATAGAAGGGAGGGGCAGGAAAAGAAGGAATGGATGGACGATAACAGAGGTCAGCATGAGCTTTCTTTCATCTGAACGCATGTTGAGAGTGAGTTAAAGAGGAAGTGGAGAACAAGAACAGACAGAGGTGGAGTCATGTTTGAATGACAAAGGAAATGAAGTGGTGCGCTCATGGCTGCTGAGTTGTCTCCACCGCATTCATGAATGGCAACAACTTAACAGATCATATCACAGGGACAAACAAAATGTAGCACTGCCCGCAAATACCGAGCGCTTCTTGACAGATGACTCATGTGGCATCTATGCACAGCAGATTTCAAGGATAACCCATCTTCACATTATATTTCCCCTAGGGAGAGAAATTGATAAATCACTAAAGCATATTTTTATTTTGCTTCATGGGTGCAAGAAGTGGAGCAGCGACCAGGGATAGACACAACTTTACACTTGACTTTTCCCTGTAGGGCATCCAATGGAAATGAGCTGAGAAAGCTGTCTATTCTGTTAGAATAAAAAGAAGAAAATAGAATAAGATGATGAAGCTCATAAAATCACAACTCGTAAAACTGCAGCATAGATCTGAGAAGTGAGAGCTCTTCGAAGTGTGAACAAAGCATGGCCAATATCAGGATTAGTTCCCAGGACAGAGAAAGAAGGGTACAGCGAGGGCCTTGGCACAGTTTTTGAGTCACTTCCACCAAGCAAAGATTGGTGTTTGCAGGGTGACCGGTTTACCGGCTGACCCCTGACAGCCTGCACATCATCTGGCACCAAGGGAACTCTGGGGAATTGACACGCGGCTTGTTGTGAATATTAAATGTGACATTCCCTCGCTTCTGCTGACAAAAAGAGAAAGTAAATACATGAAATGAGGATAAAATAGCTGCCGCTAATTTCCCCACAACTCCTCATTTAATTGTTGTTGAAACTTGCCCCATAAAGCTGTGTCTCTACCATCTGAAACCAGCTTTCAGGGGATGGAATAAGCTTACTTCCTCTGTTCTTTGAGAAGTGTTATTCTGTCTTCAAAAGGCTAGATGTTGAATGAGGCCATTTACATGCTAATAGCCATGCAGGGCAATTTTCTTATCATGTATGTAAATGAACACATTTGCCGGGGCTGTGTTGGCCAAATATAAACAGTCAACAATGTGCTGACTTCATGTTAACGCTTCACTTATTTATTCAGTCAGTAATTAAACACTGCCGACACACATGATTCCTCAATGATAGGCTCGTTAGCATTAATTAAATCTAATTAGAAAAATTAACCAATATACAACACCTGTGGTTTTAGGATTTGATGCATCCTGCATATGTAAGAGAAATTCTACTTATATGAAACAACCTACTACCTATAAAATTAAAGACATACGTGTGTGGGAGTTTTGAGGCCTGGGTACAGGAGAAGTTATTAAAGTAGGAGGGAAAAATGCAAAAGAGCAACAGAAAGGGTATGTATGAAGGCAGAGTGTGTGGGTGTGTATGAGGATTATTCTCAGCTCTACCATCTGTAAACAGTTGGACAGGTTTGTTTCCAGAGTAATGAGGCAGAGAAGGTAAACCGGCATAAATAAAGTCAGCAGACAATGAGCTTGTGATGAGAATAATGATTATATTTGTTCATCTTTGCGTTATTTTGGTGCAAGTGAAAGTTTGGTGCAAGCTGGATAAAACTCAATTTGTGTTCAAACTGTGCTACGTAGATTCACAGCTCAGTGCAGCTGCAATTTTACTTTAGATTGCACCGTTTCCAAATAGATTGAAATGATAGCACTGAAGCTAGCAAACACTTCTGCATGGTTTCTGATGGCCTTACACTGACTCAAACAATCCCACCACAATCCCTTTTTTTTTGCAAATAATAGGATAAAAAACAAAGCCACTACATGGTTAAAAATGCAGGAAACCAGTTTAGAGCTCGCTGCAGTTTACATTGACAGTCTATGGACTATATTTATGCAGTGAATGAGAGAAAATCAGGGTGAAATGGTGATTGGAAAAGAACAGGGGCTACTTCACAAAAGAAAGATTAAACAAAGAGTTGTCCAAATCAAACACTCAATAAGAATTCCCAAAAACAAGACAACAATACTAACAAAGTAACAACTTTCATGCAATATTTCATAAATGTTTTCACTAAATATGCATTTTTTTATCACAAGATAAAAAGTAAAATTCCATTGATAAACTTGTGGTTTTACACATCTCAGCCTGCTAGTTCACTTCAGTAATGCTAATCCTGTTTAATGTAATGTTAATATCAGTGCGTCTTTTATAAACAAAGTTGGAACAAGCATTGCTTTGAACATTTGTATTAAACCTATTAGCTTCTTTTATATTTCCATCAGATTAGGAAAACATGCAATAATTGTTTTGTAACTATTGCCATCTTCACTTATTTGCTTGCTTTTGGGCATGACAGTAATATTTTAGAACTATAATATAATATTATTGTTTTCCTTGTTTTTTTAATCCTTAAACAGATACAACACATGTCACTGTGGTGGCTTGTACAAGCCAACAGGCCCAATAGCATGCAGTTGTGACTGTTTTTACCTGCAACATGCAGACTGAAGTCCTTCTCCTGATGTGTGTGACACGAATTGATTAATGCAACTAACATTAGCATCTTTACCAGTGACTTTACAGAAGTCCTGTAATAATAAGAGTTCAGACAAAACTCCATCGTCTGTACAAAATGAGTAGCTGAAATACAAAGCTGCTTGCAGACCCCGAATTTGGAAGAGAATGGGCATATAGGTTATCATATGTGTAGCTATACTTGAGTAAAGGTGCATGTGTGTGTCAGAGGGATGACACACACTGAGGTCACTCTCATAAAAAGTAGTGGGTACACTAAATGCAAAAAGAAATCCAATTAAGACTGGTACAGTCGTATTGGCATTTAACAAATGACTCTCCTCTGTCTTTCTCAGCGAGTGGTGGCACATCGCAGTAATAATAACACCCTCACTCTAAGTTATAGTCTTCTGCTGTATTATGTCTCCAATATGTCTAAAGGGAGTTATGTTTCTATATACTCCAGTGATGAAGGCATTTGTCAACACGTACTGTAAGGACTAATCATCTGCGCTTTTTCTCCATCAGTTGTTTATGCACACACACACACACACACACAGATCTGGACTTATCCATTCTCTGAAATATGTGTATTATTCCAAGGTGGGTTAAAAAAAATCAATGAAAAGCAATATCCTATTGGATTTAGTTTATGCCATTGACCTATTCCTGTGAGCTTGCAAGTAAATCATCTGGGCAACGGTGAGTGGATGACCTGCTAACCTCCATCCAGGGTCACCGTACCAACGCTTGCTGCTGCTTCTGAGACAGAGGGTTCACCTGTCATATACTTTATAGATTCTCCTGGAAAAATTGATGAGGGTTTGAAGAAGACTGTCAGGTTGAAAAGTATCTTCAGGACATAAAGGTTGAGATTTGGAAAACGATTGAAGTCTTAGCCCCCAGAAGAAAACAGATGATTAGGTGGTTTTGGTGGGATTTTTTATTTTTATTCTAATAACCTTTCACAAAATCACCTACCCACCTTTTTACACACGCCATGAACACACAATATTGTTTTTTATTCAGCTATTTTCTATTGTTTTTAATAAATTCACTATTTCTTTGCTTCTTTCATTTAGACTTTTTGACAGTTCAGAAGTAAAAACCGGTTCTAATACAGCTTTGGTTTGGTTTACTGACATGAGTCCTTTTGAAAAACTCCAATACAATATAAAAAAAAACTATGTGATGCCCCCATAAAAATAGTAAGAGAGAGTACACAAGTGAAATTATTATAGGACACCTGTGATCACTGATGCTTCAGGCAAAACTGTATTGAAAACAATATTCTGCCTACATGAGCTCAGGAACTCTCTATTCACCATGCAATCCACACAGCAGGTTAAAGCTGAATGTAAAGAACATCTCATATGTGAACATGATCGAGGAACCTCACTTAGGTTGCAGCTTAAACATTTTGTCGCATCCTTTTTAATTGTGAAGCTGGATCCTGCAATGGTTATAGTGTGTGCTTTCTTTTGGATCTCTCATTTGAAATCACTGCATTTGTATCTCATCTGCATCTCATTTTTGTTCTTTTTTAAGTCTCTTTCTTGGCAACTATAACACATTTGGACATTTTGAAATCCTCGGGTTCATGCAGAACTCTGCAGAGACAACCCACAATCCCCAAAAATACCAAAACCATGCCCTTTGTGTGAACCATTTTTGTCCCTTCCCACCCAAGTGTCTCTATAACCCCTAAATTTGAACCCAGCATCACAAAGTGACATAGTGGCAAGAGACCAACTTGGCAACTTGTGGCACCGCTCGTCTGGGAAGATAATGAGTTCCCACAGGCCAGCAATAGGCACAAAGTGTGTGTGGGTGTGTGTCTGAGGAGACTGAGGTGTATGTGTGTCTTTCTTTGTTATTTAAGTACAGAGATACCATGCAAGAAAGAGACAGGGAAATTCTTTAAGCTTTCAACTTCAAATCGCCCCAGTTTGGTCAACCCCCAGCAGGCTTTGGCTGTAATGAGGACTGGTTCTGCTCTCTCCGTCTGCTGCCCTCTGTCAGTTTCTCTCATTCTCCTTTACTCTTTCTGTCTCTGCTCTCCACACTTGATGGTACAGACAACAGATCACCCCCAGGAGAACTGGCCCTAAAACATTATCCATCATGTTGACAGCACCAGAGTCTTAAAGTGAAGAAAATATCATGTACTACATATAGATAAACTCCTCCTTCAAGCTCCCCTGCTCTCAGTTTTTCTTCCCTTCCACCAAGATCTTCTTCCCTTTCAGTAACAAAGCAGGTATTGATGAAGACACTCCAGCTTTACTGTTGAAAGGTGGCAAGTTCAATAACTGATTTTGAGAAAAAGAAGTTTTCATGATCTAATGGTGCCTTAAATCCATGTCTGACAGATATTGGAGCATCACCACTTTAACCAACATTTAAGCAACAATACTGCAAGTTGATGGTAAATTGCTGGCAGTATGTCACCCTGACTGTATATGTCCTTGTAAAAATAAAACTGTACACATTTAAGTGTGGAGGAGAGGGATGGGACGAGAGACAAATGACGAAGAAATAAAGGAAATAAGGCACAAGGGGCAAGGGAGTGTTAAAGAAATTATTGCTGTTGTAACTTCAATTTGCAGCTTTAAGAGAGAGAGTGAAGCACCCCATTTAAAATCCTCTTATCTTCTGTAAAAGAGCCAACAATCAAATTTAATCACGGCATGAACTTCACAGTATCTTTTCAGTCATTACCTAAGGGCACTTAAAATAACCAAGATAAGTTTTTGTTGTTTAATCCATATATATAACCATCATCACCACCGCAGAAGCACTCATACTGCATTGCCTGGCCCAAAAAAGCCACCACTAAAAACTACACAAAAACACACACAATAAATTTAGTCCCCCCCTTTTAGCTTGAATTATGGCAGCAATTGCTGTGGCACTGTTTTGATGAGCTTTTCCAATGTCACAAGATGCATTTCCATTTGGTCCTGCAATCATTTTTCACAGATCTCTTGTTGATGATAGGAAAGTCTGACCACTGTGCAAAGTCGTTTCCAGCACATTCCAACAAAAATCTCACTGGGGTTCAGGTCTGGACTCTGTAGTGGCCAATCTGTGTGAAAATCATGCTCCTGGAACCAGTCTCTCACAGACTGAGCCCCATAAATTCTGGTATTCTCATCTTGGAATAGGGAAGAAAATTTCCATTGATAGAAAATAAAATAGTCATTCAGTATATTCAGTTCGTAAGCTAATCTCATTCTTCATACACATGATGTTACTGAACCTATACCTGACCAACTACAGCAACCTCAGATCATAGGCTTGCCCCACTGGCTATAACAGAAAACACCACACTGCATCACTTCATCTGCTCTGATGCTCTTATCACTTTGGAATATGATTCCACTATCCTTCCGCTTTCTTTTATAAATGCTTTGAACTTTTCTTAATCTAATATTAGAATGCATGTTAATTAACGAACCCTTCTTAAACGCACTGACATCTTTTCCATAGCCACTTGATGTGCCTTTCAATTTAGTTGTTTAAGACATGACATGCTATTGCATCTGATGGGGTTAAAAAACATGTTGCCAGGTGAAGGATAAATGCCCATGCTGTAATTATCAAATAAGAGGCTTGTACCTATAGAGGGATTATTTGTTTATCAACACGGCGGATGCGAGCGCAACCTGACTGCAGAAAGAGCCCGGTCCCTTTAACTCTCTGAGCGGTTGTCATAGTTTTGCGCGGTTATCTTGC
>JBAMHV010000026.1:6270605-6282225 GCA_037177535.1 Pseudomugil gertrudae | reverse complement strand
ATCCGATTCATGTCGCTTAGGGCAAAAAAATCGGATTTGAGTCACTTCGGCTCGCGGTGTGAACGTAGCCTATGACAGTGAAATAGGCCAACCTTTCATTTTCAACTTTAATTACTTCTTAAATGGAAAACGGAATCTTAACATCTGCTCCAATTATTAGTATTTCACTCATTCTAAAAATATCGTTCAATATGCTTTCTATTTCCATCCAATAATGTTTGGCCACAATGAGCAGCATGAACATTGCAATACTGCATAAAGTAATGTCAACTACAATGGCAAGCTTGGCTCCTGATTTAGCAATATTTGCTAACTTTTGGACAAACAATGTGTGAACCTTTTAAAAGACTGTGTTCAGCAAACTGAGCAGTGTTAAAGGTCATGGACTGTAGAAAATAAAGAAGGTCAAACAAGCAGAATATGGACTAACATTTGCTTTAAAAGATATATGGTGTTTCTTATTTCTCTCTGTTTTATCCAGCAGAACACGGTTCATGACATGTTTTGCAGGCAAAATTTTGGTCTGCAAAGAGATTGCAATAATTGTTTTAACAGTTCACAAAAATAAAATGGTTTAATAGTGATAGACAACACTGTAATGATGAATATTCAGATTTATTATTTGCAAACCAACAGTGACCTCCCTTCAAAATAATTAACAAGGAGCCTGTAGGCTGATTAATGTCATTGTCTTATTATTAGCATGATTCACCATAAGCCTAAACATGATTTGTTTAGACTGAAAAAGCATAATTTGTGCAGTCTTAAGAAAAAAAAAGAACCTTGAATGTGTGAATAAAATTCATATTTAATCTTCAGCCTTTCCCCAGTAATGCTGTTGACTCATCACCTTGGTAACCACAGAGAAGAAGCTTGTTGCTTCCCATAGACCCATCATATAATTTGAACACATTACACAGCCTGGATGTGTACTGCAGTTGTAAGCAGTTGTGATCTTTCGTAGATTTCAATTAGAAAACCGCTCTCATCTTTAAACAGTACCAGGCTGAGTCTAATGTTTTCAGCTCAAGGACAGCAAAGAGAAACCAAGAGAACTGGAGCAATGATTGATTTGACTGCAAATGATTTTGACTGATGAAAACAAAGTAGTGTTGAAATGATGGTCTGTTTGCTAAACCAGAATCAAAGTGCTCCAGACCCTTTGCTGTTAGAAGTATCTCCTGGCATGGGATAAAAAAGAAGCTTAAAACTATATATGAAGTACCTAAGTATATGAAATGAATTGGCTGTTTGAAGTTAGACCAGTGTGGTATCTTGGTTGTGTTAGATCACATTACCTTGCAAGATGTCCCATCTAGTCCAACTCTCTTTTTTCTGCAGACTCTCAGCCTGAATGTTTATCTATCCAGTGTGTAACATGTTAATGCAACCCCTGCATGGGAACAACCTTCAATATGTGGCAGTTATGAGGCAGAAACAATCATGCAATGCACTGCCCTCGTCCATTGGGCTTCGCTCCATTGTCACACGCTTCTGTTACAGAGCAATCTATAAGTACTTAGCTGCTAAGGAAATTAGCCGCTCCAGCGGGTGGAGAATGGAGAAATCATTGTGGGGTCTAGTATGCTTCTGTGCGTCTGTGTAATTGTATTTCTAACAAATGTGCTTGCAAAGTAGGGAGCTCTAGACCTTTTTCTCCTTCCAACTTCTCCTCCTTCACTCCCCTCCCCCTCTTAAGTAAAACCTCCTTGCAGCCCCTTAACATGCAAGCGCAAGCTAGCTGGGCACTGGGACCACGCCAGCGCACCCCAGCCAACCTCATTACCGTGTGATTATACGAAATCAGCAGAGTGGAGCGAGAGAATCAAAGCCGCCACTGGAGATGAGTGAGTTGTACAGTAAGTGTCCCTGCCCCATTGGATTGGTTGGGGAAAGATTAGAGAACTCGCTCCAAGAGATCAAATTCTTTTAGTTTGCCTCCATCTTGCGTGTCAAAATGAGTTTCGGTGATGAGGCAGATGTCGAGGTCTGTGGGGATAAGAGAAGAGCAGGTTTGCGTAAGCTTAGAAAATGAAGAAGATCCTCACAATGATAGCCATAAAGAAATCTCGGGCCCTTGCAGAGAGGAGTGGGTTGGAACACCGTCATTTATATTCAAGGACAGCTGCAGCAGAGGAGTGGGTGTAAAATCAATGCAGAGGCTTTACTTCGTCTCACCCTTACTTTTTGCTCATACTGAAAAGATGGCTCTGTGTTCGTTGATGCCGTCTGCAAGAGTAGCTGAAATGATGTTTAGGGAAATTGAACACAGGGATGACGAGATGGCAGGCTGCTTTGCACAAATCCATGCACAAATAGGAGCATAAATGCAAGCACATACACGGAGCAGCCATCAGTGCCGTGTGAGATAACGAGGCCATATTGAAGATGACCGGAGGGGTGGAGAGAGGGAAAGGAAAGACGAATGAGTGAAAGAGTAAAAAAAGTGGTCACGCTTGGCTTCTGTTTGCCATGTAGCTGCCCTATCTCTCCCGCACTGACCCTCTACAAGACTAGCTCCACGGCTTATCAGTGCTTTCCTTGGTCCCTTGGTCTTTCTCCCCTGGCGCCACGTGGAACGTGATGCTAGAAACATAACGGCAGATATAGGTTGAGTCATGGAGCGGCACTATCAGCTTCGGACATGGAGCCCATTGGCCTGCAGTCATCAAGCATTTCAAGGTGTGATTTAAAAGTATGAGCTGTTCTTTCCTTCAGGCATTGATAGACATATGTTTGCAGTGTAGCCACACATACAAACACACACTCCAGTATGCTCCCTGAAAAAAAAATTATGAGTCTGCGAAAGTAAAGCCTTTAATTGAAGCAATATTGCAGGTAAAGAGCTCATTTATATGTATTTCTTTAGCCTAAAGCTGCTGTCCGGCACACACACAAACACACACACACACACACACACAAACGGATACACACATTCATGCACAATGGCAACAATACTTATTGAAGCTGACAGGGGCCTTATCCCCTTAATCCAAATTTACATACATCACTTCCGTTTGGTATTCCATCAAAAGCATTACCCTCACCACCACACGCACTCCCCCACCACCATCCCTCTCATGCAAATAACCTCAACACTGGGCTTAGTGTCTAAGCAGAGCCTGGTAGGGTTTTCAGTGCGAAGCCCGTTTGACCAAAGAGCTGACATACGGAGCTGCGACAAATCCAATCTAGATGCAGGAAATAAAACACTTGCAAATTTAAGGCGATTTTAACATTAACCTTAGAAAGCAAACACGTGGAGCTGCATGATATTTGTGTATGTGTGTGTGAGTGTATTCATACATTCACACCTACCGCCACAGTTTTATTTCCATTGTTGAAATCAAAACCATAAAATGTGAGATGACAAAATACATTTGACCTATGTGCGAAGAACTCATGGTATCTTAATTAGAACTCCTTTTTACTCCTCATTTAAAAAATAAAAATACATATACATGCCATCCTTTTATGTGGCAGACACAAATATTTTTAGAAAACATCAAATATTTGTGTTTCCCACCATCATCCAGAAGCTGGTTCATTCCAAGGACCCAACTCAACATGCTCAAAAATGCAATGTGGTGTATGCAGCTTGGTGTAGGGACGAGCAATCTATGGGAATCTGGGGAATCCAAACAACTTCCCAACAGACTGATGGCTGATAACAGGATGCCAACTCATCAGGCCAGAACCCAACTTCTTACCTGCATAATAAAAGACACATTTTTAAAACATTGGACAGAGGAGACATGTGTTGCGAGTGTGTATTGGGAGAGGCTGTCAATATCCAAGTAAATAAACCTTTACTAAACAGAGGAAGAGCACTGAGACGTTTAGATTGATAATTATGCACACTTAAGATGCATTTATGCTGAATGAAAAAGACCTATACAGAGCATTTTGTCTATCTTCTGTGTGATTTACAGTTGTTTCCAGGCCACATGAAGACAAAGCGAATGGAGTAGTATTGCTGGAAACTGTGTAGACAGAGCTGAGATTTACAACTGATGTATGACTCATTAAAGGAACTAAGAAGAAGAAGCAGCTATGGTGTACTTAATGGCTGCATAGACCATCGTCAGCTACTGCACTGTCTCTTCTTATGGCTCTTTCTGAGAATGAACATAATCACGGTCTCCATGTTTAAAATAGTCTGAAACTGACATTGGAACTTACGTGGACATTGCACTGTGTACCATTCTCTAGTGGATGTATTAGCACATAACTATGCCAACGTAAGAGACATATGAAAGTATGAGGGTAGAGATGTTTGAAAAAGTCATATCTACATGTAAAGGGAGAAATAAAGGGCCAAAAGTCACTCTAATGAGGTGTAGATGAGTAAAATACCCATAAAATACGCATTACTAATCAGAATTATCTCTTCTTATTTTAACCCTTCAAATGACTCCACCATCCTGGACTGACTGAAAAAGACATTTATGGAAACTCAAGACATTGTTGACACCTCACCAGGTCTACCAAAGTGAACTAATCCAGGTTTACAAGGTTATTGAAACTGTTGATAACTCTTGGACATACGAGTCAGCTTTTCAGTTTTAAGGATCCATGACAAAAGAGTTTTTGGGAATCAGTAGCCTTGCAAGAAACCAATCATACATGCTAGAACCAGAGGTTTAAATTCACTGTTCACTTCCACACTTACACTGAGCTATTTTAGTCTCACTGTGACCATATCAATAATGTGTTACAGCTGTAAGGGATGCTGTAACAAATGTGGTTTGTGCTTTTAAAATAGAGCAGGACACTCATTGTCCCAATCAGTCATTAGCAAAAGCACGGCTCTTGCCATGAATTATTTGGTGTCCCTAGTAGCCCTCATTGGGACGTGAAGAAGGGGGGTGTTGCTGAATCAATAGCCATAAGGACTCTGGTTCCCGTTTGCTTTCAAGATCTACAGCCAAAGGATCCAGTCATCAAAAGTTAATAAGCTATTTAGACCATGCTGTTTCTTCAGCTCTCTACTAAGAAAACACGGCTGGATTAGGGAGAAAAAGAGCCTGTGTGCATGTGTGTGTTTTCATTCTCTTTATGTGTCTCCTATCTACAGAGGGAGATCGGCAGCTGAGAGAGAACAAAGCAGTGGTTATCGTGAATGTGCAGTTGTTCACGCATTGTTCGTTGCGAATGCTTGACATGGGTTGCCACCCTTTTTCCTGGCCAGTACTGAGAAAACAAAGCTGCTTTTTGATTCCCAGTGTTATGCTGCGGTTGAGCTGTTCACATTCTGTGGCACATGATTTGGATTTCGTCATTAGTCCAGTGAAAAACTTGGATACACATATACACTGGATAGCAGTTATCTTACTTGAATTTGTTTTTAAAGTTTTTGCTCTCAAAAAGATCGACTGTTGTGAATCCAATTTCCCTTTTCTTCTCTAATATCACTTCACTTCCTTTCATCTTCATTTTCTACTTGCCTTCCGCCCGGAATCAGCTAACAAGGACTGATGCAGACGAGACATGTCAACAAGGAACCCTGCTATGTTACCTTACTCTGGCTGTTTTCCTGGCTGCTAGCTTTATATGAAAGGATAGCATTTAAATGTTACAAGAAAGAAGACCGTTCTATTCCCAAAAGGAAAACGGGAGAGCAGGATGTACTCTTTATTTTTAAGGCCACAAAATGTGCCTGCTGAGCAGGGATACCTTCACTCCCAAAGAAGCCATTTTTTAAGACCTGGAAAATTAAATAGATATAATATAATATAAAATAGATATAACTAAACCTGTAATTCCATTCCCACATGTTCAATATCACCACTGTGGGAGTAAACCCGAATGTACCGGTATAGTAAACTTTATAGCAATGTGGCTAAACATTCCTGACCACCATGTCAGTCAAGTGGTATTGAAAGGAGGAATCAGCCTGAGGTGGGCCAAGCAGAGCATTGATTTTTCAGGTTGCACCGAGGAGTTTTTATCTGTTGTGTTCTCCACTACTGCACATTATCCACCAACTCTCTTTGAAATGCTGGAAAACCCCAGAGGACTCAAACCACACCAGGGGTGCCTAATTGGTCAACCTTGATATTGTCTTGCCGCTGCCAGTCTGCTTGGGCTGTTCTTCGTTCCTCTGCTTTGATGCCGTCTCTTCTCCTGTACTTTTCCCATAAAATACTAATCCTGTAGTTTGAGAATGAGGCACCACAGGTTCAGAGAGAGAAACAGATGGAGGATGAACTTTGCCTTACCACCAGCCTTGGCAAGACTTTGACATAAAACCTCTGAGAGAAGGCATCAATGATTTGAAGCTGAAGTACATGCCTTAGTTGTCAGATACAAACTGCACATTTAAAGAAAACAAAACAAAGCAAAAGCACTGAATTGGCTCTTGTAAATGTATGTGAGAGGAATATTAAGTTGAGAGCATGTCAGTCACCTGTTACCACTGTGTGAGGTAGGGAACCTCTGTGAGGGAAACTGGTAGGGGAGTGGTGGTCTCGTGGTTAGTCAGGTGGTCTGGGAGCTGCAGGACCCAGGTTCAAGTCCCCTAGAGTGGCAACAAAAGTGCGCCCTTGAGCTATGCCTAAAGGTGGGTTTATACTGGCCCAATGTCTGTGACTGGTTAGTTATGCCGTAGGCTTTGTGTAAATCTGCAGAGGCTCATCTGAACTGACCAGCATCCTGGCTACTTGACAGGGAAGTACTACTTTGTGATTGGTCAGCATGTGATAACACGTTTCAAGATGTTTGGTCTTGCCTCTGAATATTTAGACACCACACACATGCACACACATTTATATATATATCTGCAGGACCTACACTGTAGTATAAACACACATTCCATCTGCGTCAGCTACTTTGGCCCGACTGGGCGAAAACACCTCGCGAGTAAAACTAGCGTTTAACTCCAGTCCCCAATTTCTCCCAGGGAGCCAGAAAGAAACTGAAGTGAAGAGAATGGATGTATAGGCACACCAACATAGCATTGATGGGGCAATGAGTAATCATGTGTAACAGGGATGCTAAGTAAACACAAGTGTATACACAAACCTAAGGTTTGTATTAAAGGGGAGCCAAAGATAACTAGTCTGTGTTTGAAGGGATGGATGAATAAATTAAATAAATTAATACAAAATCAAAACTGAGCAAAATATATCACTCAAAATTCATGACTCCTATGTTTTACTACTACTGCTTACTACTTTGATGGTACTTTAAAAAACAAGGTGAACGTCTGCTAATATCTGATGTTTTTTATTAGTGCCAATGCATTAAAGGCACCCAGTGATTTTTGGTTTATCTTTGCCAGAAGCAACATGCACCATACTATAGTTTTGCCATTACACTCAGGTGGTGAGGTCTCTTACCCGGAACTGGGAACGGCTTACTATGGCTTGCTCCCAGCTCCTCTCACTCTTGCACTGAGAAGTGGCCCTCACATTTCACAAGACGTCGCCTCAGACAAAGCGCATCTCCCCCGCCTACTCCCTATCTGTTGACAAGAGCGCAGCAGCAGTGACAGGCACACTTCCTGAGGGAGGTTTGAACACTAAAGTTTTCAAGTAGGGATGAGCGGAGTCTTCACAGTGCCACGTCAGAGCAGTGCGGTCAGGCATTTGCTAAGCCTAAGCCACACCCTTCTTTTCAAAGAAATAAAGCTACAAAACGCATGGATAAAAAATAAAACTACTTTGGGGATTGTTTTAAGGTACAAATTACCACTCATAGAAGGTTACAAGCTCATAAAAGTAATTTTTGGATAATATAGGCCCTTTAAATTAAATGGAAAAACACCCTGTGGACATCAGTGGTATAGCAATAAGATTCAGTTCCTTGTTGTCTTTGCTTCTCAGGCTTTAGAAAATAAATTAATTGAAAAATAATTTATTAACCCCAGAGGGAAATTCAAATTTACAGCAGTTTTTCAGGTCACTGGTGATCCAGGGTTTGTTACTGGGGAAGCACCTCACTGGTCTTGTTGGAATGGTGCTGTTTACACAGAAGTTTATATAATCCGTCACACATTCAGTCAAGGTGTTGATGTCATCTCCATGAGGTTCACAGAGGACATTCTGTAGCCTCGAAGCCCCCTCTCAGAGCATCTTCGGCATCATTAGACCAGGTTTTAATAGTCTTTCTAATGACAGGTTGTTGAACGATGGGCTTGTAGGAGAAGTTGAGAAGAACCAGATTATAGTCAGATTGAGCTCAACATTGATGTTGTAGTTTAGAAATGATTAGTGCTTACTTGACTGAAATTAATGGGTCAATATGAAGAACTCAACATCAAGCCATCATATATCCAATCAGGTTTGCTGGAGCAGGAAAACAACAAAAACCTGCAGGAAAGCTGCCCTTGCAGACTTGAATTCAACATCCCAGGTTTGTGTGACATGACTTCGGTAAGTTTGACATTTTTTTGGAGTTTGTGCATATTTAAAAAAAATTTTTTTTTAAATAAAATCATGTTACTTTTAAATTTGACACAAGTTCAAATATAAAAGATAATCAGTGGTTTAGCATAATGTTAGTCATGTAACTCATGTAACTAGTCATGACACATAATGTAACTCCTAACCTGTTTCAATTAAGCTTTTGCATGCACCCAGAAGAAGGTTTACTTACCCAACATTTGCAGGAGTTGCTGGGCATTTGGACTATTATCTTTAAAAGTTTTGATTCTTTTAAACATCTTTCTTTGTTGGCTCTGATCGCTTTCATTTGAGAAGATTTCCTACTCCCCTAGGGTATAAAGCTTATGAGGCAACAAGAAAGCTACTGAGCTGCTGGAAACAAGTGGTAACAACCCTCCACAACTGCACAGATGTTTTTTATCCTGTCTAATTACACAGCTCAAGTTGCAAAGATTGACTTGAAACCACACTGCATCAGTTTTCCTTTATATGTTTTAACACATTCTGTATACATATCAGAAATAAGAACTGCAACACAATAACTTTATTACATTAATATACTGGTAGTGTGTTTCTGTTGTTTTTAGGCAAATAATAAAATATAAATTAGGGTTCATCAAGCCAACAAACAAAAATATAATAATTAGCGGTTAAAGCTACTGTCCCTTTTCTGCTGCTGACGGAGAAAACATGCTTGACAGGCTTCAGTCCACTAGGGATGCTCACCGGTCACTGATGAGCGCTCTCCGCAGGACTGGAGCAACAACTACTGAATAATTGAACATAGCAGCATCCCTAAGGTGAGACGCAGCATGGAAGTCTTCCGTCTTTAGCCATGACAAAGAGAGAAGAAGCTCGATGAAACATGGTGGGATGCTTACAAGCCATCCGTCATGGTACCTCCCCGCTCACACAGAGGTGCGATTGGATTTCCAGCCGGGGGGATTTGTCGTGTCAAGCAGAGGAGATGCGATTGAGCAATACTTCAACAACATGATGTGATAAGAGTAGCCATGATTGTTCCTGCAGTTCTCCAAATCTTCATGAATTAAAGATTGTTCTTTTTTGAGTAAATCTTAAACATGTCAAATTTGCTGTTTGCAGCTGTGACATGTGTAAGTGCATTTATATGTAAGAGCATCATTTCTATACAATATGTGTTTGTGTGGGACTGTCTGCTTCTGTATGTCAGCATTATGACATGGGTATATGTGTAAGTTATGCATCCAAGGCTATGAGACTTATGCCTGACCCAGTGCACCAGTCGTAATACCATCACAACTCTTCCACTGAGCACCTGTTTTATTACACTATATACGTCTGATCCCCAAGCTGCATATGAAACCTTACAGAAATCCCCAGCCATTGATTTACATATTTCTAATACACTTCTTTATGTACAAAAAATGTGCAGTGTGATAGAAGTTGCACAGCAGACACAAGCTATTTATTGCACCGATATTGCCAAAAAGTTTCCTTGGAAAGAAAAGAAAAGAAAACAGGACTTTTAAAGAAGTGGATTAGTTTCAACTTCAGAGATTTTAGACAATCAGTTGCACAATGAATGCATCTTGCACCAAGATCAAATTGTTGTTCTGCTGTTTGCGATAACCAAGGTTGTCTTACAAGATTGCAAAATGAATTAGTCAGGTTATAAAAATATGAGTACAAAGGAAACAGCAAAAACAAGGAACAGATATTCCTCTAATAAGAAAAATGGAAACCATATTGATTGAGCCAAACAGATAATAGAATTTATTTGCTTTTACAAAAATAAAAGAAATTCTTGCTTAGGTTGCTATGTAAATTTCAGATATACCAAAACAACAGTTATTGTCTAAACTCTTGAAGGTATTGGAATGTCCCTCAGCACGCTTTGAAGGAAAAGTGATGACTTTTTTTGTAAACAGTGTCTTTATCAACTGCCAAACGGCTCACAACCTCATCATCAACACACAGGAGCATTTGATTCTTCACCCACACCTCCTGTCTTACAGCCAGACGCCCACCAGACTCGCCCTTTTCGTCCTGCTCTACACTGTCCTATTTACTTTCTTCTGTAACAACATATCTGTCTTAATTACACATTAACAGCACACTAACTAATCAAACATTTATGCATTAGCAGGAACTTTAATGTAGGAATGCTACACTACTTTTTTGTGATAACATTCATATTTTCAAGTCCAACAGTATCCGATAAAGTAACAAGACGTTTTTGGAGACAAGACATTTCCATTGAGAGGTGGTGCTCCCCTTGACATGTTAGCCAGGTTTACATATCACCAGGTCTCTGCACTAACACCCACAAACCAGTCCAGTGAAGACTAACATTACCTTTGGCAGATATAAATAAAACAATGACTAGATTTAAAGGAGATGAATGAAGCAAATAATTTTGCTGATCTGTACAGGTAATACTATTTACATTTCCAATGAATACTGTTCCATTATATAACTTAAAATTAAGGCTACATGCTTATGGCATGCTGTTTTTTACATGCTAGTATCAGACTCTGTGATTGTAATTGTATAACATGAAAAAGCCCATGCTGGTCGCACAAGATGGGGTAAGAAAGAAGAAAATAAAGCATTTAATACATATTTGTGAACAGCTGGTGTCTACCAAAAAAAGGAGAAAGCATTGTATAGTGTGATCAGGGTCTACACACACACAAGCAAACAAAAAAACAAAAAAAACAAGCTGGCTCTATTGCTCAAAGTTATCTTGATCCTGAAGACAAAAACAAATAGAAAAAATAAGGTTGAAAGAATGTTGCTGTTTGTCCTTTTCATCGAAAAAAAAAGAGAAAAAAGCAAATAAAGAAACATGATTAAAAAGCTTAAGATTTCCAATCGGGCTTATTTTCCCTAAAAAAATGTCCAGTGGAAATACTGATTGGCTGGAAACTTTGAGTATCCACCAGCCACACTAACTGCTGACCTCTGCATGTCCCTCCACTGCACCGCAGCAAGTTAGCATCAATATGAATATATTTATGAGTGGACACTACTCTATTTCCTATGTTACATGCAGCATAAAATATGCAAACAGTATTGAAATAGTATTTTAGCGGGGCTTTACTGTATATGTACTTAAAGTAGAAACCAGTATGCTTAAAAAAAGTACTTCCATATTCCTATCTCAATTACAATTTATTGTCAGGGTTCATCCCTGATCATGGACTTTTTGTTGTTTTCTGTGACTGTTTGTTCTTTTTCTTATTAATGAT
>JBAMHV010000026.1:6241780-6251934 GCA_037177535.1 Pseudomugil gertrudae | reverse complement strand
GACATGCACCTTGGGGATAGGCTGATTGGAGACTCTAAATTGCCCATAGGAGTGAATGTGTGTGTGCATGGTTGTCTTTACCCAACAGCCAATATTATCATTTATATGGAGGCAGAATTTATTTGTAGTAGAAAATGTATCATTTTATTGAACACTTGTCAGAAATGAGACAGGGTCGATAGATGTGCAATGAGCACTGAGGAAGTTATGTCAGCGATTCTCTCTGAAGCATCAGATGTCCACAGCCAGCTGAAGCGGCGCTTTGATGCGTCACATGTTTCTAACACAATCGGCCACCAGGCGTCTGTGTCACATCTAGGAACATTATGCTTGAGCCAAAGTTCACATGACCACACCAACCAAGGCCTCATTACGTCATCGATTCGTGTCGAAGGGGCCGGGTTTGTCATTCAGTCAGTTTCTTTTAAGAGGTGTTCAAAACACAGGAGATTGTGGGTTTTTTAAAGGGGTGATTTAAAAAAAAAATAAATAAAAAAATAAAATAACATGTAAGTCGCTTTGGATAAAAGCGTCTGCCAAATGACTGTATAGTATAGTATAGTATAGATTCTGCTAGAAATTGTGTGACATTAAATTATCACATCCGATATAAGTATGTTGTAGAAGTCCTTTTTCATTTAAAGCATTTGCAAGTCAGTCATCATCAATTTTTGTAATATCAATTCTACTAATTGCTTATTGGAAACAGGGTTAGATGCAAGTTTCTGTTATATGTGAATGGCACATGTGCAACCATACTGAATAGTCAAAAATAACATGAAAATAGAAAAAGAAGATAAAACTGAGTTTGTTTGTTGTTACACTTCACATTCTCAGTATGCACCCCTCACATCAGACAATGCTTCATAGAGATAACGGAGGTATATTTGCACTGTTCACAAGCTGGTATCAGAGAAATTCCATAGCTGTAATACATGTAGACATGAAGTTAATTAATTTAATTCATGGAGTAAAATCTCAGGATTCTTCTATGGATTTAGGCTAAAAAAATATTTAAATGGATCTTTGGTGCAACCAGAATGGAACTCATTTTAATACATGAGTACCTTATTTGTACCACTAATTTCTATGAAGGGCTGCAGGAAGCTGAAGCCTATTCCAGCTATCACTAGGCGAGGGGGTACACCTTGGACAGGCCGTCACTCTATCACAAGGCCAACACAGAAACAAACAACCAGCTACACATATACACTTACAAATAAATTATCAAAGACCAGTCAACCTAACATGCATGTCTTTGGCCAGTGAGAGGAAGCTGGAGTACCTGGAGAGACTCTGCACATATCCAAGCTGAGGCTCAAACAGAGGTGGTAAATCCAGGTGCCATAAAGTAAAGGTCCTGCCATGTTTTTGGATCTACCTGAACATTTAAAACAGGTGTTTTCACTAACAGGCTTGTTTACCTGGCAGATGAACTGTACTAGATAACAAGATAGTCTCCGTAAAAATAGTAGAATTATGTCTCAGTTAAAGATTTAATATGAAACACTTTAGTCTTCATTTATGTAAATTAGTATAACTCCATCGCAGGATTATGTCATGTTAAGCCAAATTGTAAAATATACAAATAGGCACAAATAATTCTGGCATAAAGCTTTGCCTCATTCAAAATTGGCCTAAAACCTAATCTTCTAAGAAAATACAACACAGCACATTAGAATTATAAGCAGTCACATGTGGACATCACATCATCCCCTGCTGCTAAATTATCACTCCTGACAGTCTAAGAGTAACATTTAGCATTTGCATAGATTCCCTGTGCAGGTTGTTTTCTATCACACCACGCCCCTCATTGAATACAGCTTCAAACCTGTGAATCTAGTGTGCGCTAAGCCCTAACACTGATCGCTGATGCGGTGGGCGTGCTGTCAATATTGGCCCATTCACTGTGAGTGAGCAAATCTCCCCTTGACATGGCTAGCCATGCGAGTAATAGCTAGGATTAAGATAGGAAAGTACACACATGAATATACAAAACACGGTGCGACGCGAGGGCGGATCTCAGGCAGGCAGCCTAGGGAAATTGCTTAGGCCTCAGATGTGCAGCGTGCATAGAAACGAGATTGACTGGAAGCTCGGACATGAAAAGACTCATTCACTGTCAGCGACCCTGATGACGAATGACACTTCTACATTTGGAGCCATTGTGAATCTATCAAAGTAATTTACCCCGTTGTACAATTTCATGTAAATGGATGGAAATTGTGTCGCTTGATTGTGTGTGCCACAGTCAGTGCATTCATCTGTAGGTGCTGCGTTCAGATAATACACATCCTTTTCTTTGCTGCAAACAAGGTCAACTGCTTCGTCATAGCTATGGTTGCCATAGCTCCCAGCGAAGAAGTGTGTTGCTTCCCACCGCTCCTGTTTTATGCCGAATCACCTCCTGAATATACACCTTGTTGCTCTCATTGGAACATCCCACCTTTTAAGGTTAAAGAGCAGAGAGGCGGTGTGGAAATGGGACGGGTTCGCCACATTTGGCTCTTTTATTTAACCGTTAATGTGTGCAGTTATACAAAAAGGTTTACTTTACACGCAGGCCCAAAAGAGAAAAAAAAGATGACCCACAAAGATGTGAAATGTAATGTTTTACTAAAGTAGCTTAATGCACCAGGCTGCAAAAACCAAAGAGACTCCATTTTCTTCCTCTTACCTTATCTTTTTGTGTTGTGAAATGAAAGTGTGTGTGAACTCGCTCACTAATTGGATGCCTGACAACAGGCATTGTCCTTTGGCATAATGTGACAAGCCCTTACAAAATGATCCTTTCAGTGGCCCCCCTCAGATCAGGCCAAGGCCAGACAGTGACAAAAACTAAACAAGAGCAGCGAATCATAACCCACATTTTCAGCCGACACATTGTGTCATTTCAGACGTGACATTTCCAAAACAGGCGGAAAGAAAGAAAGGGTGAGAGCAATTATTGGAAACTCTGACAGGGATTATGTCCTATTTGTTTCCGTTTTTGGTGACTCCTCCCTCTCTGATTACGAGACTGTGCATGCAAATATGTATTTCCGTCCCCCACTCATTGTCACCTAATTGGCACTTAACAGCTGCCCCTCGTGGCCTTCTCGCTGGCTCATGTTTTTCCTGGCACAGGAAGCAGCAGCACCGCATCAAACATCACCCAGAGGGCACTTTCTCCTGGCCCCCTCTGCTCTCTTCACTCCCTGCTTCCCCCTTCTCCATCCATTTCCCTTGCAGCTATCTGGTGCGGGAAGGAGTTTGCACCCCAGACAGCTCCCAGCGCTCATTATCGTTCCTTTCAGTCAGCCTGTCGCTCTGAAATTCACCCCTCTTCTCCCTGCTATAACTTATCACCAATCTCTACCTCTACCTTCTCCCTCCTTCTCTAGTTTTCCCTCCTATGGAAGAGCAGCCCGACGAAGATGTCAGAATATTGACGATGTTCTGCATCCAGGCTCTGAGCCAAAAGAGATACCGTATACACATGACATATGGCCACGTTTTCAAAATCTTATCTTTATTTAACCAGGCCCATCAATCACAAGCAAATTTCATTTTTTTCAGCCTCACTTTCTGCGCAAAAGGCTTGTTCGGGGACAGATGTTCAGAGTGAAAAACTCGGGTGGTTTTATTTCCTCAAAGCGAAAAGGTTATCGTAACATTACACTGAGGCAAATTTAGCTGGAAGAAAAAGCTCCAGATTTGTGTAAATGTTATGTTCAAACACATCAGGGCATGTGGATGTCATATTACACCAAATGAAGGAAAATGAAGCAAAGCGTACACACTCAAGGTCCCTCGGTTGCAGGAGACTAATGGCTATGTAAGCCAGTTGCAGAGTGTGTTCCCGCGAACACCGGGCGCTGTTTCCAATGTAAATTAACTTGTTCCAAGAAATTTGATGGTGACAAACAAGTGAAAATAGGCTGGAAACGGAAAAAAATAAAGCCAGTACTTTCGCTTATTCAAGAGCTGCTGATCTCACATCACCCGGCATTACACTAAATGGCTTTTTTGTTTGTGTTTTTTGTACATTCCACGCAGCGCAGATGCTGAATTGTTGCGCATTCTCAGCAGAAGCACCCTGAAAAAAATGGTAAAGTCACACAAAAGTAAATTTTACAATGAGATGGCGTTATGAAGTTTTAACCCCAGCAATGTCAGCTAACCATATTAGCATTCCCACATGGGGGAAGGCTGTGAGTTGGAATAGAAATGGGTTGGATCAGTGAGCATGGGGAGTCTAGGTCCCATTTGTCTTGTCCTGTTTAAATACACTGGTTAACTCCTGCCAACAGGGAGGCCATTCAGCAAAAGGCCAAGGGCATCTGTCATGTGTTCAGCACATTGATATTGTCCCCTTCTATCTCCCTCTTTTCCCTCTCTTCCCCCCTTTTCCTCCGTCACTTCCCCACTCTGTTAATCTCCTCTCCTCACCGTCACTCTCCATCTTTTTCCTCGCTGTTTCCGCCTCTGCCTCTCTCCCCGTGCCTCTTCTCCTTCTTTTGATGAAAGAAGTGAATATGCAGGGAGCTGACATGATTAGCAGCCTCATATGCCCATGATGGATGGTGCCTGCTTCATTATTAATACAGTAAAAGCACCAACTGCCAGGTAAGAGCAATGTCAGCATCCACAATATAACGCTATGTGCCCACGGATAATGGTGAGCACTTATTTTTTATCTATGATATGCATGGGCTTCGGGGCCAAAGGAAGACAAGGAGGAAGCTTAAGAAGAGAATACACGTCATTAAGAGGTGTCCTTCATTCCTGCTAATTCCCATTGAAAGCACTGAGGTGGGTCACTGCAAAACAGTATATTTTAACAACAGTGAGGGCAAATGTAAAATGTCAAATAACTGCAATATTTTTTATTGCTTTTTGTTTAAACTTTGGGTTTTTCAAATTAAAAGTAAGAATAAACTTAAACATGTAGTTTTGTTTTGCTATATATGTTGACATTTAAGTACATAAGGTCAATACAATGCAAGAATAGTACATTTGAATGCAGCATAGCTTGAAGTTTTTACACTACAAAGCGCATAGCAAGACTTCATTCACAAATTCAGCAGAGACATGGTGATGTATTTGATGAAACACAGAAACTTGCCTATATCTTAGTGACAAAATACTTTGGCTGCATTATTAAATTCATTTACAGATGTTCATCACCCTCTGTAACGCAACGTGCATCCATCCACAATCCTTAATGTATCTGCATCCTCTAAACACAAAGCATTAGTCTTATTAGTTTTCTTCGTTGTCCCAGCTGTGCATCATCACTTTACTGCTGCCGTCGTATTCTGCTCTGAATTCGGACACATCCTGTGTTGCCAGATCTTGCAACAGAAATAAGAATGGCAAAGTCACTCTTACGAAGAGCACAGGCAACTCTCAGCTTTAAAGCCGCAGCGTGTGTCGCAAGTCAATGGGCTGTAACGAGTGCAGTTAGGTTGAAAACATGTCCACATGGTGCAGCTAAGCTTAAAATACTCTGCGTAGTTTAATTCAATATTGCTTACTCCAAAGATGACCTTATTCTACTTAAAGTAATCAGAAAACTATGTTTACGTGACCTTTTTTTGTATCAAGCAAACCTTAGATTTATTGTGTGTGTTAAGATAATTATCCACACTTGAATGGATGTCTGAGTGATGGATACAAGAAAGGGAAGAAAACTGGAATGCTTTTACATTGTTACCCTCCATTTATTTACAGTTTCTTTTAATTTCAGGTAGATATAACAATGCACAACTGCTGGTTCAAGCACAAATCTGAGGTCTTGGTTCTCAACTAAATATGGATGAAGAACCTCCACCAAGTTGAGGAGGGATCTTTGCCTCAGCAGGGAACTTCAGGTTCTTTCTCATGAGTGTCAGTGATAGAGGGTGAGATGAAAACAGATTGGAGGCAAAGGTGAAAAGTAAAGCTTTTTATTTGCTGGTCTTACTAAGTTTTTACTCTCAGTGTGGTTGTATGATTTGGGTGGTGAGTAAAATAATGAATGACAGACACAGTAGCTGAAATTCATTAATTTTGCAGCTAAACGAGTCAGCAGGGGCTTCAGTTATCTCATTAGGATGGCCTTTAGTCACCTCCTTTGGAGATTTTTTCAAGCACATCAAACTGGGAGGAGACCCTGCAACAGACCCCTAACTCACTGCAGGGGCAATTTATCCTTTCTCGCTTGGGAACACCTTGAAATACCCCAGCAGAACAGAGGAACGTCTGGGTTCCCATCCACCTTGCTTCTGCAACCCATTCTCAGTACAAAATGGATGGACAGTGGCCCCAATTCAGTTGCCAAAGATCTGTATATTTCCCCAAACTGGGCCTGAATCCACACAAGCTATAATAATTACTGAGTCCACCTTTGATGAGTTATTCCCAAAACACACATGAATGTGGCAACACATAGCCTCCATCAGCCTGACTCATCTGTCTACCTACATGCTGATCTCCTCTATTTTGGTCATGAAAACAACACCCAGTGCAGGCATTTGTCACTTGAATGTAATTATGATGTTTTGGACCACTTACTGATACATTCTGCGCCGTTCTAAGGAAGACACACTCCTGATTGCAGCTTGAAGAACTGCTCGAGGGAATGTAAATTCACTTTACAGATTACAAGCTCATAACCATAATTAATATTAGAAAAACATGGCAGACATCGCAACCAGGCTCTGCTTAAATCGCTGTGATTAATAAAGAATAGATGAACTTTCACATGTGTGATTTTAATGGTTTGTCCAACAACATAGATACAGGACATCCTTATATGGATCCATTCGGTTATGTTTAATGTTGTACTGTCCTCTGTAAAGTCAGCATATGAACAAGCACAAGCCGTAGGAATTAGTCTGTCACATTAGATTCTTTTGAGGTATTGTTACATCCAAAACATTTTCCAGTGGAGAACCAAAGTGTGTTTGTCTTCTTCTGCTGCTTCTCTTATAACCCAAGGAGCTACAAGCACAATACATTAAAACAACAGAGTTTATCTGTTAAATATTTTACACTTCAGTCAACCATGCGGAATCTCCTAAACGGGACAGACATGTTAGTTTGTTTTCTGCAAAGCACATGAGATCTCTTTTCTTTCTTGTTTGCTACGTTTGTGTCTGTCATGTGTTTCCCTTCTGTCATACCTTTTTTTGTACTTTCTCGCTGAACGAAATCCTGAATGAGAAAGAAAAGACAGATGTGATAAGGCAGAGATGAAGGTTATTAAAGAGAGAGGGGGGATGACAAACAAGAAGGGCATATGAGAAGATGGAAAGAACAAATGGTGGAAGGAATTAAACAAAGTGAAAGGAGGAGAGGCAGGCACCAGACGCAGGGAGACACAGTCACTTGTGTCAAATGGATAAATGTCAGTGGAAGCTTCATCGTCTGTCTGAGCTGTGCTCTCCCTTCCAAAATGCCATGTGTAAATCATGGAGCTGGGGCCCTCGGCCAGCCTCTCCAAGCACTGTAATAAGATTACAGACCTCTAAAATGCTCCCTGTGTGTGTGCGCGCGCGTGCATACACGTTAGAATACTATTGAGCTGTGTGTGGAAGGGCACAATTTTGTTGGCTTACACGGGGTGAGAGAATAAGCAGCATTACTCACACCACCAAGCATGTCACATCAAGGAAGATTTGGGTACTTATGTATCATTTCATACACACACCCATGGTGGGTTTTTCCACTCTTTACAATGCACTGGCAGGGTGAACAGAGCCTATTTTCACATTGTGAGCCTAAATAAGCCACCTGTCTGTAACGTGTTAGGCTGAAAATTGAGCACAACCCTTTAACTTTGTTGAACATCTTGTGGTCCTGTGGGAAAGCAGGGGCAGGCAATTCCGGTCCTTGAGTGCCACAGTCTTGCAAGTGTTGTTGGTTTCCCTGTTGCAACACACCTGATTCAAATCAATGGGTATTCAGCAGACGTGTGTCGAGTTTGACGTCAAGCTCTGCATAAGTCGCCTTATTAGGTCTGACGTTGCAGCAAGGAGACTCACAGCACTTGCAGGACTGTGGCATTTGGGGACCTTGAGTTGTCTACCTCTGTACAGGGAGAGGTTTCAAGATTGTACCAAGTCGTTTATTTAGTTTTCTGTCAAGATGATACCACACTGCTTCAGTAATGCTGAAGTCTGGGCTCTGAGGAGGATTCATCTCTCCATCAGACCTGTTGGCACTGATTTGCAGTCCAGGTTTTAATTCAGGCTTTGATGATCAGTTGTTTGATCAACTACAGGTCCAGATGCATAATTCATAAATGTATCACTTTCTTTTTCTGGACTTTTCTTTAACAATTCCTTTCAAACTCTATTTGCTTAGAGGATTATGCTTATACCATCTTGCATTTGTCGTTAGGGAACGTTTTGGCAAACAACACTTTAAAAATCAACTTTATTCATTCCTTTTAGTCTTTTTTGCTAAAGTTTGCTAAACTGTGCTAGATTTAGCATTAAATAGATACAAATAAAGAAAAGAAGATAATTTGCCTGTGGGACAGACTGTAACAAGGTCTATCAACATGCAATGTAAAAGGTTTATGTGTACATAATGATGGTTTATCCCTTGATAAGGTATCTTTTATGCAACAAGCAAACGAAAGAGGAAGAGAGACTTTGGTGTGTGTGTTGACTGTACTGAAATTAGTAAAAAAGGAGAAGTTTAAAAAGACCCATAAAAAGCTGGATGCAATACACATGAAAGGCGGAAGTTGTTGCAAACCGCTATAATAGCCTTTATTTCACACGGATCAATCCTTTACAATGTTAGATCTGTAACCAACACTCCAGTTTGTGAGCACCTGATGTTTACACCTCGGCTTCTCTACACGGACTAGCGTTCAGTCCCTCATCCAAATCTAATATACCCATCCATAAATAGCTCACCTATCGAGCCCATATTCGGCATGAATGACGGACAACCGGAGCCAATCCCGCTTGCTGATTCCAATAAACCCCGCCCCTCCACGCGCCGCGGCTGCTCTTATTATTTTTTTAACCGCCCATTGGCCTTAAATGGACAGGCAAGGGGAGTTGATTGACAAACTAAATCACACCCCTTCGTTTACAATGCCCCTCCCCTCCTTTGGCTCCCTATCAGTGGCTATTTTGGCAACACGGATACGCATGGAGCCTCCATCAACTCCAGTCTCTTTTACGCACCGAGACCGGTCACGCGCCCAGGTACTGGGACGTTGAATTTCCCCATTTCCAGCCGCTACACCGCGCTGTTAATCGTCTCTTAAGGACTAATATGAAAGAAGTGGATATAGAAGTCTGACAGAGCCAATAAAGGAGGCGCATTTATTGTGGCTCATTCTTGTTTTTTACCCCTCTATTACCCGAATATCAGCATGGATGTCTTGGCGAACCACAGTATCTTTCAGGAACTTCAGCTCGTTCACGACACCGGCTACTTCTCCGCGATGCCGTCGCTGGAGGAAAACTGGCAGCAGGTAACGTCTCAACTTTCAACCCTTTTTGCGCAGCTTGAACCACACGCCGCTGATCTGTGATCACATGCGCTCGGGATGCAAGGCGTCAACTTTTCCCTCAGAGAGTGCCCTGCACGCAGTCCATGCAGAAATGAGGACGTCAGATACTTCCTTTCGCTCATATATTTGACCATTTTTTTTTTTTCCAAAGATGGCAAAGTGGATCGGATGCGAACACGCTCCTGCGCGTAATAAAGCTGTCATATGAGATACGGGAAGATGAAGATCCCGATCCTGTAATGGGGACTGAATTGGTCTTGAATTATACATACGCATCCCTCAGATTTCTGAGTTGTCTGAGAGATGTCCCCTCTCTTATTAATAATAGATATCCTAACATGTCTGTCTTTGTGCCATCTTTAATTGTGGAAGAAGAAAAGAACTGGCATCTGCATGTTCGCTCCTTTAGTTCAGTGTATGACTGTGGAGAAGTGGAGGGGTTCACGAGAGCACATGGCGATGGATGCGTGGGGAGACGCGCCGGTACTTTACACCATCGATGCTGGTCTTAGATATTCCTAAAAACTAAAAGTATTCCTTTTATTCTTGGTAACCAGTCAAGGAAGAATGTACTATTATCTCTCTCTCTCTCTCTCTCTCTCTCTCTCTCTCTCTCTCTCTCTCTCTCTCTCTCTCTCTCTCTCTCTCTCTC
>JBAMHV010000026.1:6188884-6241680 GCA_037177535.1 Pseudomugil gertrudae | reverse complement strand
TCTCTCTCTCTCTCTCTCTCTCTCTCTCTCTCTCTCTCTCTCTCTCTCTCTCTCTCTCTCTCTGTGTGTGTGTGTGTATGTGTGTGTGTTGGGGCCAAGAAGGATGTGTAGCAATAAAAAATGCCAAAGGTTATGAGCGATCACAATTTTCTGACGCACAAATGCGTAAAATCTTGACATTTTTTCCAAATAAGTTGACATTTCCACAGTTAATGTGATGTTTAATGTTTTAAATGTTAAGTCCATAATAAGAGCCACCTACATTAGTCTGCTCATGATGGAGATGCTGCTTCTAATGCTGCATTTGGCTGGCCGGTAAAAGTCATTGCTTTGAAATTTGATGCTGGTATTGTTAATGAAACTGGAGCTTTAGTTTTTCCCTTTACTTCTCCGGAGAAGGATGGAGGAGGGGTGACGGGGTGAGATGGAGAGGAAGAAACCGGTGCGTGACCGCGGATATCTTCGTTGTGGCCGAGCAGCCTAATTGGCATCCTACTGTTAGCCACCGACGCATCTTTTCATAACAAGTCTCAAGCTCCCTGCCTTCGCTGTCAGTGCATTTTTAAATTGCACGGGCCTACGTGTACCATATGCAGCACATGTCTCTCCCCTGGTTCTCACCCACAGCCTGCATATCAAAATCAATACCTAATGCAAATGGAAGAGGGAGACAGCTGCGTGTGTAGGCTGGGGAAGCTCTTATCTGTGCAGACTCAAAATGTCAGTTTTCTTTGACTGAAATGATTGTTTGCAGTGTTTTTGTTTTTTTACCTGAAGACAGCGTCCATTTTGGTTGGAAAAAGGACCATGAGGACTTTTGTTAGTGATGTCTTTTAAGCTTTTACTCTTTATCACCTAACTTTACTTATTGATCAAATTTTCCTAATTTTTTTCTTTTATATGTAGTGAATACAAGATGAAATTTTACATTATTTTTTTTTTTTGACAGCTAAGCTGACTGAACTTGGCCTCAGTGATGAGGACAAAATGATATAGACAGCTGCAACTATTGCAACCTTAGCAAATCCATCCATCCATCCATCCATCCATCTTCGACTGCTTATTCCCTGAATGGGAGTTGTGGGGGGACTGGAGCCAATCCCAGCTCACAACGGGTGAAAGGCGGGGTACACCCTGGACACGTCGCCAGTCCATCACAGGGCCAACACACACAAACAACCATGCACACACACATTCACTCCTATGGGCAAGTTAGAGTCTCCAATCAGCCTATCTCCAAGGTGCATGTCTTTGGACTGTGGGAGGAAGCCGTAGAACGGAGAGAACCCACGCTAACCCGGAGAGAACCCACGCTAACATGGGGAGAACATGCAAACTCCACATAGAAAGGTTCCTGGTTGGACCCCAGCCGAGGCTCGAACCAGCAACCTTCTTGCTGTGAGGAAGGTGCTAACCACCTGCACCGTGCAGCCTCCCTAGCAAATCATTCCTCAAAATCACTGCACAAACACCTGTATTTGTTCCCCAAAGTTAATTCCAGTCAAAAATAGATGGAGATTTTTTTTAAAAAAGTATAAACAAACTTACAAGTGTCATTTTTTTGCAGAATAAAGACTCCATTCATTATGCAAGTTTAGAAGTTGAAACATTTTTAAGCAAAATCTTGTTTATTTCTTACCTGACCGAGCAGTTTTAATACCTAAACTGAAAAAAGACAACAGAATAGTAGCAAGAGCATTAAAGATTTTCCTCCAAAGCTCTTGTAATTTTAACTTCCTACAACTTTGTTTACTACCAACATCCATATGTAAAGTCCTAAAAGTAATTTAATTGGTGTCACTGTCAAAAAATGATACAGCAACCGTGATGCCCCCTGCAGTGAAAAAAGAGGCAGTAAATATAGAGGCTTGGCAGGAAAAGGAGCTAATAAAGAGTTTTAAAACAGCTCTGCCTAGTTTGCGTCCTTTTACTAAAAGCACTCAAAGTCTCTGCCCCACTGTGAGTCACTAGGGTAAATATCTTGGTAGATTTCTTGGAAAACAACCCCTTATTTTGGATAAGAAGATCAGACTGCTTCCTTGTGAGCACAAGGATTAAGACTTGCCCCACACTTTGAATCCCCCTATCCGCATGCAGTGCAGAGATGTTCTTGCCAAAGCCGTCCTTGTACTCGTTGCAGCAGGATGAAGACACAAGCCCTCCTGAATGCAGGAATTATGAGCTGTGGCTTGCTTTAAAAGCTTTGTCTCCTGCAGAGGACCCATGATTTGAGCAGTCCCCTCTGTATTCCGGGCACAATTTAGAATTTGATGCTTTTATGGCATCTGATGGTGAGATAGGAGGCCGTTGTTGTCGACTACTAAATGACTCCCTGAGCTGCGAGGGCAAGAATGATGACTGTGTCCCCTGTTGGTGTCTGTAAGGCATGATTCAACCAGTTATAGGGGGATGGGGAGCAGAGAAGGAGTAAAGTGTTTTGGAGGTCCGCAGATGGTACATTTGAGGCAGCTTTGATTTGTCCCATTATTGAACCTAATAGCGCCAAACTGAACTGTGCTGTCTTGCTTCCAATTCCCCATACAGTTAGTTGTTCAGAGTTCGAACAAACAGCAGGGCTGAGCTGGATTTGGAACAAGCAGAGCGCGTCAAAACTTACTCATTATGTGGGGGACCCAGTTTCACTCAAAGCAAAGAGAGCACGTGTTATTTTGCATCTCCGGACCAACACAAATAGCTTGTTTTCTTGGCTACAGTTTGCAGTGCTCGTTAAGCTCATTTGTAAGCTGACATTTGCACAGATAAAGCCTTGTTTAGCCTCACTGTCAAAAAAATGTAACTGAATATTCACATAAATGAACAGTTTCAGCTAAAATCAGGCAACTTTTCATCCATATTCAACCTGCACTAACATACCCTCATGCACAGTACTTGACCCTGATGAGCAGGATGCAACCAGACACTGTCCATGGTTGTCTGTCATTGACCTCAGGACACACTCTATACCCTCCAACACATATCGTCCCTTGAGGGTCCAACACACACACACACACACACGTCGACTTGAGTGCCTGATGCTTACTGAAGTGAAATATCTGCATGTAGCTGCTCAGTGAATTGCAGAGTTCATGTGATGTGGACTGATTGCACACGGCTTTGGTGTTTCTAAATGTAGAAAGAACATTGGGGCACACTGACATGAAGTCCATATGCAAGCCGGCGTCCTGAGATGTATCGCCTTATATCCAGTTCTTGTTGACGACTCGATAACTCGCATATGTCTCAGGCAGCAGCATCAACTCTGTCTGGGGGTCGAGGGAAGTTGCCGAGCATGCACATTCTCCCCACTGCAGGGTTTTGCATTTCACAGTCCGATGGGCTTGAACCCCCTCCCCTCGCCCTCCACCCTTGGGGACGACGGGCAAAGGCAGACATTCAGAGAACAAGTGGATAGAGAGGCATGCCGCTTCCTCATGAGCAGGAAGAAGAAGCAGGGATGCAGATAGATGGAGTCATTTAGCATTTTGACTGAGGCCTCCAAGGGACAAGTCGTTCCTCGTTGGGCTATTAAAGCTGTGGTCAGTGCTAGAAAAATGCATCGGCATGGCGAAACCTCTCTCAGCCTCTGGAGACATGATGAGGAGGATTAAGAGCAGGAGCATCGAGTGATAAAGAGAAGAAGCAGCACCGGAACTATGAATATCCATAGGCATCCATATGCAGCTTTGTGGATGTCTGGTACGTGTGTGTCTCAGTATGTTATGTAATCCTCAGTAGGCCACAGCTGCTTTCTCACACAGACAGCAGGCATGCTGGGGAGCACAGCCAACTGGCCCCCGCCATCCTGTCTTCCTCCATCTCTTGTTTCTTCTTTCTCTCAGTCTTCTCACTTTCCCTCCCCATTTTCCTGATATATAATTAGCACAGTATGGATTTTTGATCTCTGCATGGCTGTTGTGTAAGCTCTGGGCTCGTTCATATTCCATATAACTGTACTGTACAGCCCATAAATTTGCTGAATAACAGTGGCTGCCAGGTAAAAATGCTCTCCAAGTGGCTTGTGCTTGCTTCATGGTGCACTGCCAGTGGGGGGAAAACACGTCTGCAGATGTTCCAGTGAGAAGATACCAGTCTAAAAGACATATCACATGTTTTTTTGACAACCTTTTGCTGGCTGCTACTTGATGTAATTTTATGCAAATTGAAATTAAATCAAGAGGCACAGTTTGGCATTCAGCAAGCAGGCGGAGGAAGGACAAACCGGGACTTAATCTTATTTGTCTCAAAAGAGCTCCTGGAAGTGTTTCCTTTCCAGACATGTTGCTTTATTAAAATGTCACATTTACTCCCAAGTATGAGACATGAAATCAAGTTTGGGTGCTCTTCCAACAATGAAGAAAAAAATGTTTCCTGTCATTTTAATTTAGCCCACATTTTCCCTGTTCGCAACGCAGCCTCAAAGTTTTCTGATCAGTCGCCGCCAAATAAACGATTTGTCGCAGCAGTCGTTTTGCTTCCCTCTTACCCAACAGCAGTCAGATGATCTTGAAGATGGATGCCACATAGAATGTATTTGACATGGCCTGGCCTGTGATGCAGCGAGGCATGAAAGAAAGCCTTTGTGTGGTGCTGCACTGTGCAGCATCTCTGATGGGCTCTTTTAAGGATTTTCACACCCAGACACGTCATTACTCAGTGCATCGATCTTGGGAAAAAGACATTTATTGAAGAGGGGACTCATATTCTTTATTAAAAGAGCAATGGCTTCATTTGGTTAGTATAAATAGATAAATGAGGTGTAACTGTAAAAACTCAAATTAGCTTTAGAGCAGTGATTTTACTGGCTTATGCTGTAGAAAAGTATGTAGAGTATTTTAGATCTGTTTCTCTTTGTTGCAGGCTTATATCTTTTTCTCTAAGTGTATATTCTTGCAAGCATGCCCAGAATTGAATTATTTTGCTTTGATTTTCTGGATATTTTCTTAAGAAGATGATGCATTTCTTTCACATGCACACACAATCAGGTTTGTGTGTCCGTGTATTCTGTGTAATGAGATGTGCGAGCGACCCCCTGACCCAGTAACATCCATTTTGCCATAAGAGCGCTTAGTGAACTCTGCCACCTCTGTCTCATCACTCAGGCAGCTGAGAGGCGATTGCCAGTGATAGGTACCGGCTACTGCTTTATGGGCGCTGATGAAAAGGTGGGTAGCGCTGATGAAAGCGAGGACAGCCGGGGAAGTATTCATTTGTCTGACGCTCTAGTGACAGAAAGCGAGGCAGAGGAGGTGGTGCAAGGAGAAAAAAAAAAGGCACAGAATCTTTTGGGGGGACAAGAAGGGGAGGGAGAGTGGTGAACAAGCACATCTTTATGTATGGCTTCCGTCTGCGAAATGCTCTGCCAACCCAGGTTTGATTAACAGTGAGAAGAGGAGCCAGTCATTTTTTCACCTCACACCAGCACACATGGCTTGGCAATGACTTTCACATCATTTGAGGCGAAATCGGGAAGCCGTTACAGCACCTTACAGTGATCCGACATGCTTCGCTGCTGCCATCCGGGTTGGCAACCGCAGGGAGCGAAGAAAAAGGAAGAGAAGTCTCAGACACTCGTTTTATGCTTTAAAATCACAGCTTTCTCCATTCCCACTCTCTCTCTCGTGACTCTCTTGCTCTGTTTTGTCCATTGACATATTCTTAGATAGTTCTGACAAAGTCACAGCAGCCTTGTTTTATTCAACCTGCATTAACCCTTAGTCAGTTTCTACAAAAAAAAGTTTATTCTGGGAGTGTTGTACAATGAAAAACGTAGCAGGAAACTAAAGAAAGCCCCTTGTATACAGAATATAGGGTGTAAAAAGCACAAAGGTACAAACAAAACACAGGTAATAAGTTAAAAATGAGCCATCTTGCATTTGAAAAAGCTTCCCAATAACTCATATTCTCCAATGGCAAGTAGATTAAGTATGTGAAAGTGGATGGGGAGAACGTGCCTTCATATCCAACAATCAGTGACAGAGACAATAACAGATTCAAAGCTACTTGACATCATCATGTCAATGTGAGGATTAAATCTGACCGTTTCTGGATAAAATTTAGATGAGAATTTAGTTCTTTTTTATTTTTATACAGCAAAGCAGCAAAGATGAGTTAGCATAATCCAGATGGAGTTAGATTAGCATAAAGGGCATTTAGTTATATAGTCATTCATTTCAATGCAGGGTTGTGGTGAGGCTGGAGCCTATCCCAGCTATTAGCAGGCAACAGGCTGGGTATCACCTGGACAGGTCGCCAGTCCATCACAGGGCCAATACAGAGAGACAAACAACCAGCAATGCTTGCATTATCTCCTAGGGACTCTTTAGAGTAGGGAGCTCCAGTCCTCCAGGGACAACAACCTGCAGGTTGCTTCCCTGCAGTGACAGACACTTGACTCAAAACAATTAGTCAGACCTTTGCAGAACTTGACAACAAACTATGGAGATCACTTTAATTTGAATCAGGTGTGCTTCAGTCGGGAAACTTTCAAGACCTGCAGGACCCTCAGGGAACGGATTTGGAGATTCCTGCTTTAAAGCGACCAATTAACCCAACATGCATGTCTTTAGATGGTGGGAGGAAGCCGGAGTACCCAGAGGGATCCCATGCATACACGGGGAAACATGCAAACTCCAAACAGAAAGACCGAACTCCATGAACATCTGGCTTTGTCTTTTTTGGAGTTGGTACTTTCAGGCATTTAATTCTTAGTAAGACAACTGGGCAGTATCCATCCATCCATTTTCTTCTGCTATTCTCTGAACGTGGTCGGAGGGTGGGGGGGCTGGAGCCAATCCCAGCTCGCAACGGGCGAAAGGCGGGGTACACCCTGGACAGGTTGCCAGTCTATCACAGGGCCACAACTGGGCAGTAGTTGTATATATTTTTAAGCGCTAGCTTTATTAGCGTTTGGAAATATGACACCCACGTGGAAATGTTAACTCTTGGAGTGTGTGCTATGCTTTGCGTAATCAAAGGCGAGTACAGTATAAGATGCATTTACCAACTAAGAGTGTCTTTGTCAGGAAATTAGATCGGAAACACACAGAAAAAAGCAGCCGGTGAATGAGCCAGCAGCTAACCATTACCCCTGTTGAGCTAAACTGATACTCATCACAGCCTGTAGCATATGCTATCATTTCCTATGTCCTTAAATCTGGTATTTTTATGACAACACTGCTTGTGTAAATGTGGAAGGTGGCTAACTTTTTAATACATGTTGCTTTTGGTGCATTATTGTGTAATTATTTTATTTTTTATGTGGGCTTCATTAAAGAAAAGCATCTGTTGTAGAAGTCAACATCACTGATTTGTCCTTGCTGAACAAATTATAGTGAAATTTCACCTTGTTTACAGATGTTTTAAATGGCATGTGAAATACTAACAAAGGCCTCTGTATTCAAAGAGCCTTTGACTTTGCAAAAGCTCAAAGTTATACTTTTCTCCCTATTTTTTTATATGAGCCGCACTTTTATACACAACCCAGCTCTTCTACATGAACATTTGGCTTTAACAATGACCACACATCCACTGTATCTGCAGGCATTTTATTGGACTAATTGGCTGTGACATCCGAAGCGTTGCATCCAAGCTTCCTACCTACCTGTTGCTAGGCAGCATTGGCAAGCAGGAATATCAGCTTTTTGTTTGTTTAGCTGTCAGTCGGGGAGACTAATCCCACCCCAAGGGAGTCCTAGCCATCCAGAAACCATAGAACCAGCCATGTGGACCATCTCTCTCCAAAGACTAGGGGAGAAGAAGGGGGAGAAAGAGATGGGCCCGGGAGAGAGACAAGGGCAATTTGCCCTGAGTAAACACCGCTGCTTGTTGTTGTCATCTAAAGCCAGTCATCAATCACAGCCCTAAGCTCTTGGTAGTGACAGCGGCAAGGACATGATGCTCTCTGAAATTGGTTGGAAAGTTTGAAAATCAGGACAATCAATGGTGAAGATCACAGTCAAGTTACCAGTGCAGCCTTGTTGGCTTTTCAGGAGGGACTAGTTCTGTGAAGGTATTTTAACAAGATGTTACATTGCCTTGAGGGGGACATTGACTATCTGCTTTAAAATGTTTGTGTACATGATGTGCATGCTGGTCTCAGTGCTTAGCCGTGGTGGTGGTCCAACATGCAAAGCCAGTTTGGTGTGTATCCACCTGCTATGGCTCACTGCTTCAAAGCTGTCCAGCTGGTTGGTCAGTGTCTTGGGATGTTTTCATTTGTCTTTCCTTACTTTGTTCTTTCATCAGTCTTTCGCTCTCTCATTTCCATTTGTGAGATTTCTGTCTCACCCTGCTCTTTCTTTAATCTCTTCATCTAATCTTTATCATTTAGCTTTTGAGATCCGTTTTCCAACGGTATGAGTTTCTCTTTTATCCTCCCCCTTGCTCCTTTTAGGTTCTTAAACCTGCTTTAGTTCATTAAAATGTACAAAGCAGTGTACTTGTTTAGGCAGCTTGAAACCAGAGGTTAGGACACAGATGTGTGGTCAGAAATAGATTGAGGCTGTTTTGTCAGCAGCTGCTGCTAAAAATTACTGGAAGATTTAGTAGGGTCCCAAATTACCCTAAAGACACTGCTATCTCAAGCCAACTGGGTACATCATGCAGTTTCAGTCATTCCAAACCCCTGCAGGGTTGAGTTGTCTGAAAAAGATACCATTTCTGTCCTCAAAACCAGACAGCTTTCACTTGAACTCGGATTAGCCCACATGTCAAAGCCCTGCAAGTGCTGGTTTTCACTGTGAAATATATTACTTTAACATGCATGCTTGGAAGAGGAAGACTGTATGTGTCAAAGTAGACAGACAGAAGGGCTGGGGAGATTTCACACCTTGCTTTACTCTTCCAACAGCCCGGGAAGCGCCCTTGTGTGATTTAATGAGACCTGTGGGAAGAGCCATTCATCAGCATGACAGCTTACCTCTTTTTCCCATTGTTCTGTTCTGGTATGTGAGAAGAAAAGTGTGTGTTTTAGCCTTAATGATGGGCCGGCAACCCTTTGATTAGATGAATCTCTTGGCGCTAATTAAGATTTAGGCTGCCAAAAGACATCTGTTCCCCCCTTTCGGTTGCCCTGGAAATACTTGCATATGAGGTAACAGTTTACAGGATGGTCATTTTGATATTTTAACCAAAACTGGTAGTTTGGGTGGTGACTGGTACATGCAGAGCCTTTTGCAAAGGCATTTGTGATAATAGCTTTCACCAAAGTCAGTTATGGTAACAAGTATTATCCAACTTATTGCTGTGGGATCTCTGGTCCAGATCATTCTTAAGACCAAACCAGTGAAAGCAACTAAATGGAGAAAAAGAGGAACAAGAAGAAGATGACAAATAGAAGCACCTAAAGAAGACACAGAAGAAGTTGTTTAGGAATACAACATCTATTAGATGTAAAAGGAGTATTTGAGAGCAGCTGCTTAAATGTGTCCAACTATGGCCACTAATAAAGTTCAAAGCACAGAAATGAACTATAGATGCATCTATTGTCCAACACAGCTGAATCCAATGAATGGCTCGTTAGCAGGCCTCTGTGGGGCTGGAGGACATGCAGCAGAGGAAATTCAGCTATTTGATTCAGGTGTGTTAGAAAGGGTTGCATCTAAAAGTTGCAGGATGGTAGATCTCGAGGACCGAACTTGAGCACCCCTGCACTAGCGGATGAGCTGACCTAACCATGGCCACATAAAGCAGGATTTATAATGGTATGTGCATATAGTCAGTGATGGCAATTCCCGGTCCAGAAAGTAAAAATTCTGTTCAACCAGTTGCCAAACCAGCTGAATTTAATGATCACATCTGTCATGTAAACGAGCCTGTTAGTGAAAACACCTGTTCTAAATGTACAGGTAGATCCAAAAACATGGCAGGACTTTTACTTAAAGGGACCTGGATTTGCCATCTCAAGCCTCGGCTCAGAGGTTTCTCCAGGTACTCCAGCTTCAAGGTATCACAATCTGTGTATCCTTGCTCAAAGCAGTGGTGCACATCATTTCTGGAAGGTCTGGAAAAGATGCACAAGCCTCTGCAGGTCTATGCAGAGCATGTGGTGGGGACACTGTAACTGACCTTATGCAGACACCACATGAGTATAGAACTTGCTTAAAAGATAGACAACGTATGAGAACGCTAATGGATTTACGGATTTCTGTATATTTTGTAGCATAAATGGGGATTTATGTGTTAAGCACTCATTTGCCTGCATTTTATTCTAATATTTTTTGTGAAGCACTGCATATCTATGACATAAATTCACATTTTGTGAGAATTGTTTCATGTTTGCAATGAAACTATCACTGTTTTCTGCCTTAGAGACTGTTTGTCATCAGTTTCCCCCCTCTGTGCTGATATCCTCCCATATTCTGAAGATTTTTTTTAACCTAAGCATCCCATAAGATCCTTATGCTCTTGTTCTTCTCCTGCCAGACTGACAATGTTATTTGCAAATCGGGGGTGGGTGATTTACGACTGCTGATGTTGGCACTTCCTGCGTGGTGTTAAAATGCTTCACCCATAATTCTGTGCAAAAAAAGGGGATGGGATGTACATAGAAAGCAGTACTAATGCACATTGACTGTGCTTCCTAGCCGTTTTCCTAACCAGCTGTTGATGCACTGCAATTTAAGCATTGTTGAACAGTTATCTGATGGTGTGGACAAGCGTTTTGTCGATGTTGTATAACACATGGTAACCCAAGTGACTACATTTCATACAAAATCAACCCTCTGTTTTTGGAATCTTATCATTTTAAATAAGAATGGACATCAATTATTTAACACAAAATCAATAAAAACTAAATATCCATACAGTAGAAATTTAGTAAATACTTGTAACTTGAAATATTAAAGAACCAGTGTTGGTGATGTTTTTCCCCTCTGCCTTTTAAATAAAATGATGCTGTCACATCAATATTTCACTACACAATTCCCACTTGCTTATTTCAGGGAAAAAAAAGTCAGATAAGTTGTGCTAACAAGAACGAAGGGATCCCTCCCCACCGCCCAACCCTCCCTCCTTGATTGTCCCTGTGAGCTTTCATGTGGCTAGACAGCGCATCCTCCCTGCTCTCTAGTTTACTACTATGTGTTATTCAGTCTATTGCCCCAGATATTATTTCATTGTAAAATGATGCCAATTAGTAAAGGCAGTCGCCGGTGGCTGTGGTCTGGCTCCTTCTACGTTCCAGCGGGGAAAGTTATTTGGGTCGGCAGCTATTTTCAGCCTGTGATGTTGCCAGGAATACTTCAGGGAGCAGCCACTGTTTTATAAGAGAGCACATCAATAATTTTCATTGGTGCATGTGTGTGTGTTTAAGCAAGAAAAATGGAGACAGAGTTTATCGGGTTTATGTGTGTCTGTTTATACCTGGAAAGGATCTAGCCTTTTTATGCTAAATATTCAGAAGGACCATCGGTGCACATAAACACACGCACCCTGTGTTGTACACACTTCACTCTGCCGCGACCTCCTATTAATTTGAAACATATTAATTTGCCAGCTTTTAAACTTTAACCCCAAATCTTAAAGCGGCTCTAATTCCAGGCTTTACCCTTTGCCCTGTAATCACCCGCTTTTTCAAACGGAAGACTCAACTTGTGGGGCACCAGTCAGAGCACATACACAAACACATGCAGACCTAAAGGCCAAAGTGAATGAGTTCCTAACACCTCTCCGTGTGTGTCTAACCACCCTCCTCCCCTCTCTGCTGAGCAGCCATACATTGTCAGGATGAAATTGGGGTGAAAAGTCCTCACACTCCCGCTGAAAAGCCTGCCGCTCTGAACCGAAGGGTGAATGGGTTCAGTCTGCCGTGCTGCCTCCACCCATCCTCAAACAAACTAAACTCACACACGCTCTCTTTCCACTATCTCTTGGAGGAGAGCCCGCAGCAGCAGTGGCGGCAAGGAGACATCTTTCAGTATTTTAAGCGGCTTGGGCTAATCTTTGTCACTCAGGTTTGTTTTGAAAGCATTGCTGTGGGATAAAGACAGAACGACAGCGTCCCACCTCCTGTTTGCACGGCTCCAGATGCACATAAAGCCACACTCTTGCATAACAGGTTTCCTGTAAACTCCCAGTCAAACATGTTTCGGACCCTGAGCTAATCCTTCTTGGCCTTGGACACTGTGCCGCTTACCTGTTTTTGCTGGTTGTTTTCTCATATACACCCACAAACTGGCCTTGTTGCATGTTAGCAAACCCTTAGATATGGTTGTGTAATGAGTTACAGAGCTGTACACCGCGGCCATACTAACACTTGCATTGCTAAAGCATAGCCAGCTTCTTATTCAGTCCTGGAGAAGCATGCAAGAAAGAATTGTTCTTACTCTTATCAGTATGGCCATAGCACAACTCTTCATGGATGTGATTGGGATACCAAATAGTCCTTTCTGACTGGTACTGTATGAAGAGGAAGCAGAGTTTTTCCGCTTCACTGTTCTCTTTATCTCTCCCCCTCTCTTTCGCTGGCCACCACTCTTTTGTTTCTCCATGCCTTTTCCAGCCAAGGCCCTATTCTCCTGCCCCGTCATTGTGTGCGGTAATGAAGATTAGTCAGCCTGCCGCACACAATGGGGTCCCCACATCCGGAGCACAGACTCCCCAAATCCTGCTTCAAGCTGCTAACCCTGGTGTAAAACCACTGATGCTGCCGACCCCATCAATCCATGAGCCCCCTACACACACACATGCATTATTTCATTCATTCAGACTCGCACACAAGCACACAAACATAGCCAGCATGCTCCCTGCACTCTGGCGTGTTGAAAGCAAATGGCTGAAATGCCCCTTGATTAGATTAGGGTGGTTTTGACAGCTGAGAGGGAGCGCTTGGCGACTCTTACGCCGATAAACAGCAGCTCACCCAAATCCAGTTAAAGAGAGACAGAGTTCCCCTCCCCAGCGAGTGCAACACGGCTTCAGTCATCAGGATTATACCCCCCTTTCCATCCTCCATGCCCTGCTATTCTCCTTTTTTTGCCTCTATCTCATCCTTTTCCCCATCAGTCTCAAGATGCTTCTTCCATTCACTTGATCCTATTTCACCCTCACCTCTCCTTTCCTCGACTTAATACCAGAACAAAGACATTTTCCACACTTTGTCACAAGCTATTTAGATGGAGCCGGAGAGATCTTTATATGCAGTACACTTGTTGTATCTCAAGACTAAGACCTCTTAATAACGTGTGTTTTACACTCAAGGTCGGCAGAGCTTCGCAAGTTCAATCTGTTTACTTGTCGAGCTACTTTCAGCACTTAGTGGATACATGTGTAGCTTTGCCCGTGTGGAAAGATGGATTATCCAAATGTGACAGCAGCTGTTTGTTGCAGTGCAAAAAATAATGCAGCAAATGTGTGAAATGGGATCACAACCAGTCATTTGTCAACTTCTGTATATTCTGTTGCTGGTGTTTAAAGACATAGTTCTACATTTTTGGTAAGTGCTTTCTGCAATTCATTCAGTTTTGCCAAACTGTTGGTGTGTGTATGATCTTTAGATGAATACAACTCTAATAAGCTGATTTAGCTTTTGCATTACATGTTTTACATATTGGCTACTGACTCTGGTGGAAGATTGGCTTCAACACTTGAATTTGTTTTCAGGTAGAACACTACTGCTAACCATTTAAACCAACATGATGCACACTGAAGCCAAGCCAGAGGAGATATCCACAATATTAGTACCATATAAGTCAGAAGCTTTAATCTTGTTGAGGTGATTTTTCAGGCAAGAAGCATTTTGCATACAATTTCTCACATTCTTCCTCTCTGGGAAATATCAAAACTCTGGTGCGTGTGTGAAAATGGCTTAAATGATGAAGCTTAGCTTGTGGTCGACTGGTTGAGTGTCGTGTGTTTCCCACTTCCTGTTATTTCTTTTTAATGTTTGCATAAAATGAGTTTAAATGCTCTTTGACACTCTTACACACACAGTTGTAAAACCCATACATGGCACTGATGGAAACAGCTAAATATTCCAAAGTCTGCTACCAAAACTTAGTCAAATAAAACACTTCAAAACCCATAAAGGTCACCTCAGTTTGGACATAAAATCTGATGAATGATGACTTGCTAGAGTTAGTACTGTCTGAACACTAGTTTAAATTCCAGGCATGAGTGGTATTTTCTAAAGTCCTACAGACACCCCTGTTTGAATTTGTTTTCAGTATTTTTCTACCTGAATATTAAACATGGCTATTAGCATATAACAGCAAAATGGCAATTGGAGAGTGCAGTGTTTACTTAAAAACCGTCACACTGAACTTGTTTAATTTTGAAATGCTTACATTCATTTAACATTTGCTTAGGGTTAGATTTCAATTCTTACCTGGCGGTGGTCACTTTAATAAATAATGATGCCCTGTTACATGTTATGTCTTGCATGTCTACCAAAGTGATCACAGCCATTAAATTTGGAATATGCAACAAAGATGTTTGTGTAGAGTGATGGTGAGGGGAAGATCTACTGTAAAAGCCACGTCATGCTCAATGGCTTCTGTAGCACAAATCCACCATTGTTGTGGCTTTTGGCAGGGTTTGCACATAGGGGTTAAAGAAGAAAGGAAGGGTATGATATTATTAGTCTAGGAAAGATGTCAATGGGTTGTAAACAGAGAAACGAAACAGTGCTGCTACAGATCTTTAAGTACTGGTTTAGAAAATGAGGGTTTTCAGGCTTCCAAAAAAACAAATCCTTGTGAAAAAAGCATCCAAATGATTACTTCACCTCAACTAGTGTCGGTTTGGAAACCGACTTATGGTTGACTTATTTACCTTTCTGAAGTAAACAGGCAGTTTTTGGACTCTTTATGAAAACCTTATTGGTGATTTCCAAAGGCCCACACCCAAATATATTCCTTATTTAAAAAAAAAACTTTCTTTCTTTTGTTGCATAGCCAAAAGATAAAGATAGGGTAGAAGATCCTGAAAAAAAAGGAAAATACACAAGTCAAAACTTCTTTCTTCCCAAAGCCACATATACAAAGCCCAGAAATATGCAATGCTTGTTCCAGAGGGGTTGAGGACAAATATCTGAGTTTGATTGCTTTCCAATCTTTTAGAAATGGCCGGTTAAAATGATTGTGTTTTTCAGTCCTGTCCATTCCACAGGTGACTAAATTGCTTTTTTTTCTTTTGGAGCATTTAATTATCTGGCTGCAATATGGGTGTTGAGGAGCTTTTAAGCAATACAGTAAAAAATGCTGCTGGAGAACATCATCTTTGACCTTCCACTTCCTTTTTCCTTGTATCTTCTGAATACTATAATTCAGTTCGTCTTTCAATAGCCGTTTTCTGTCACGCCCACTGTGCAAATAGACATGAACTGTTCATTGTCTGAAAATCAATTAAATGGTATTTGTAACAATCATTTAAAAGGGATAATCATTAGTTTCTCATAGCTCTCTTAACACTCAGTTAAATTATGTGAACATGATGCCGCCTCCTCATTGTTCATTTTTAGATATCTTGCATCCAAGCAAGTGGCAGCTATCCAGGGACACTGGATTCTTGCAGCAAATTGCCCACACTTCTACACAATCATACATGGACTAAAGTAATCTAGGCTTTCACTTGTAGTCTTGTCTACTTTCCATCCACGTTGTGTTGATGCCGTTGTAATACGGGATGCCAGAGGGTTGGTCCCCAGTGTCAGTTTGATGTGGACGTGTGCCTTTCTGTAGTGTCTCTGCACAGAGAAAACGATGGGAAATGTCTCTCTGCTCCATTAAGCAGAGGTCACAAGGTTTTTGCGCTCTGAGTGCTCCATCATTGTGGTTTTCCTGCCAGATGAAAGGTGCTTTGAAGATCACACACAAACACACACAGTTATGCCGTGTAAACCTCCTGTAACAAAGGGCTTAGTGCGGAGATGTCTTGCTTGGAACTATCAGACTAAACTGGATTCTCATACTGTTCTGAACAAGTGTGGGATCTGTGTCCATCGCACAAACCAGAATATGTTGCCTGTAACAGCTTCAAATGTCTATTAATGCACCCAACCAAACAAAATTTTACCGCCTGTAAAAAGAGGTGGCGGGTTTACAACCGAATGTGCATTATTCCCTCAAACTCCGTCAGCAAATTGTGATTTAACAACTGGCGGTGTCTGTTATCAGCTTGAAGCCCGCTCTGTGTAAAACCGCCTCAAGGTGCTGCGTTGCCAGGCTTTGACTGAGAGCCTGATTATTACTGCGAGGCTAATGTCGTCTGATAAGGCCGTGTGTGTAATTAAGCTGTTTCCGTAGTGTGTTATCTGAAGCTAGGTGGCTGCCTGGAGAGATGGAGCTGTTAGTCAATGAGAAGGAGAAATCCTGTCTCCTGTCTGTGGCATTTCGGGCTTCATATCTTTTCTTTTTCCTCCTCTAATCTGTGGTGAAATTTTGATGCTCCTGCTTGCTTCACCTTTTACTCATAACCTGAAATGCAATTCTTAGCGTAACTTGAGTGGAAACCTGCTGTACCTGTCTGCCTTGTCCAACCAAGCTACTTCCACGTTTGTGTCATCTGTGAATCCCCCCTCTCCCCCATCCATTTTTTTCTTCTGCATCACTGGTTCAAAGCTCCATCAGGGCATCAGGAGCTCGAAGATCCCTCCTGGCCAGACCCTGCACCCCCTGCTGCTCTCTCCATTGAAAATAACAGAGCTTTGCGGCTATTCAGATCAGTGTTGAGGAAAATAAGGTGTTATCTCCCCACCGGCTCCTCCACCCTTCCCCTCCTTCTGGCCCCGTAGGCAAGCTTTCCGGTCAACTGGGATCCGCAAATGATGCCACGCTGCTCTCCAAGGAGTCTAAAATCTGGGGGTTCTTAGTGAATCCACAAGAAGAAGAAAAAACCCAAAGGGGAGATTATAGGGGGGTATGCTTTTTTGGAGATTTTATGTGCATGGATTAGTTGTGGCAATGGGGGGGCTGTGTAAGGATTGCTCGGTGAGGCTATAGATTACTGTCTCTGTCAACTGCGACGGCCACTACTGATGAGCTCCTGCGCGGTATCATTTCATATCGATTAGGTGCCGCGATGCAAACACACACATAAAGGCTGTTGGTGAGATGAACGCTGCCTTGGGCTACTGGTCATTTAGCTGTCACCTCAAAAGTGATGGCTTGGCCCAGCTCACCAGATCAATGGGAGACACAGACCTAATAACAAGCAGTGGCAGGATAAAACACACTCATGTGCATAAACACATCCGCACTATATGTGAAAGAGTGCCGTCTGAATCAAGTGCCAAGCCAAACTTTTCCTACGATAAACTCTTCAAATGTGCTGCTGAGTTACAAGCAGCAATAACAAAAACACACATAAAAATGTCAGTAAAGCAAAACAACATGTCACAAAAATGAAATCAAAAGAATAAGATAAAGACTTGACAATGTGGTCAGCTTAAGAGGTTTTCATAGTGATGTGAATGCTGATATTATTGTTACGTACCTGTAGGATAAGAGTGTGTTTAATTTCTCAGAGGGGTTTTTAATCAGAGCAGATATCATGGTGGTATTGCATTGAGACCCAATGAATAGAAGCCAGGGCAGTCTTATTTTCTGTGACCAATGGCTTTGTGTGGTTTAAATAAAAGCAAACAACAAGCAATAAATAGACTGTCACTTGACTGTGAACCAACAAAAGAAGCGTAGCAAAGATGCAGAGAAGCATATGCTAATTCATCCATGACATGAATGTTACTCACATTTAAAATGAGTACGCAAACTCCTGTTATGACAATGGTCCAAACAAATAATCATTGTGTCACGTCGATGACAAAAAGCTTGTTTTTCTAGTTTATGGGAAATGATGATGACAATCAACAGCAGAGCATTCTATGCAAACACTACTTTAGTGTTGCAAAAGCAATCAAAGCCAGCACAAAGGGATGCATTTATCTAGAGTGTGGCTTCAGAATATCATGTGAGGAAGCAGAATGGGGCTCAGAAGTCAGTGACTATCTTTTTTTAATTAAATAAATAAAATATTAAACGAAAGTGACGACGAAACATCTTCAGATTTTCATTCAACTCTCAAAATCAGATGAAAAGTACCCAATCAAATCATGCAAGATAAAAACACACTTTTTTCTACATTCATTGAATAAAATGTATCCGTTATTACGTATTCTGAGTAGCACTGGCTTGGTTTTTTTATGCCTTTTTGTGGCTGTTTTTTTTAGGAAGCCCACTGACACAAAGTCTATTAATCACCTTTAGCTATGGGATGTTTGAGGTGTCCTCACAAATTAGTTGTTTTGCGGCTGGAGCCATTTTTTCCTTAGTTTTCTAATAGATTTCCTCACATTTTTATTTAGACTCCACTTTTAGAATTAAGAATTCATACTTCCATCAAAGCTGGCAAACATTCATTCATTTTCTACACCGCTTCATCAAATTCAGGGTCACAGGGAGACTGGTGCCAAGCCCAGCAATCATCAGGTACACCATTGCAGAGCAAACACAAAGAGACAAACAACCACTCCCACTCATTCCAAGGGGACGATTTAGAGTGACCAATCAACCTTGCAGGCATGTCTTTGGGTACTCCAACTTCCTCCTGTCCAGAGAGAACCCATGCACACACAGGGAGGACATGCAAACTCCACATAGAAAGGCCAGTGTTCCAACCTTACCTTAGCTGAGGCTCAAACCAGAAACCTTGTTGCTCTGAGGCCACAGTGCATTTCCAGTCCAAAGACAACTGCAAACAATGATTATACCAGATGGGGTTAGGTTCTTATGGTGGCTTCTGATGTTAAACCAGACTACTCTTTTCTTGTTTTATTAATTTTTCCATCCAGTTGAAGCTTTGAAAGTTGAACCCTTTCAAATGTATAAGAATAACCTATGAATATTGTAGAGCTCAGTTTTTTGTCTATGTAAATATGTGGCCATTTAGCTGAGTTTAGTTTAGTATAGGGGCTGCATGGTGGAGCAGTTAGTTAACACTGTGGCCTCACAGCAAGAAGGTTGCTGGTTTGAGCCTCGGTTATGGGGCAGGGGTCCAACCAGGAACCTTTCTATGTGGAGTTTGCATGTTCTCCCCGTGTTAGCGTGGGTTCTTTCCGGGTACTAGGCTTCCTCCCACAGTCCGAAGACATGCACCTTGGGGATAGGCTGATTGAAGACTCTAACTTGCCCATAGGAGTGAGTGTGTGTGCATGGTTGTTTGTCTATGTGTGTGTACCCCGTCTTTTGCCCAATGTCAGCTGGGCTAGGCTCCAGCCCCCCCGTGTCCCCGTTCAGGGAATAAGCGGTAGAAAATGGATGAACAGATAGTTTAGCATAGGCACTGAAAATAAAGATGAACAGCGTGCCTCATTCTTTGGGTCTACGGTATTGTTGCTAGGACAATCATGCAAGCTTATTCTTTCAGATAATAAAATGGACCAGTCTAGTTCTGAATTTTAGAACAACAGCTAGCTCCACACTGCTTTCAGGTCAATCGTATCGTGTCCACCTGGCAGAATGCTTTTAAATCCAGTTTCAATTGCTTTAATTTACTCTTCTGACAAGAAAGTGCAGATGCACATCTGATGGGGTTAACAAAATAAGAGCATCCATTCAAACATTCTGCTTTGATTTTATTCCAAATATTTTGAACATGGGACGAACCCACATGAAAATGTTAAATGTTATGTAATATAATCTCACAAGTGTTCTTCTGTTGGATATAAACTGTGTTGTAGGGTCAAGTAGAAAATATGTCCATTTAATCCAGAGTTACGCAACCCCATAAAAATGATGCTGCAGGGAATCATAGATCATCTCTTAAAAGATGTGACAGCAACCACCCCCAATGTCTGAGTTTTAACAATAGTGCTGCATCACCCCCTCCAGCTCAGGGGCCCCCTTATAGTCCTGCCCTTTCTAAGCCTGCTAACATCAGTGTTGAATAATATTCATAGCACCTCATCACTATCACGGCATCTGTAAAAACTAAACACGATCACCCTAAAATTAATGAGCCATATCCCCCTCATTACACTTATCTGTTTAGTGGTGTTTTGGGCCTTCCTTCGGGGTATTATGTGTGCTTCTCTGTTCATATTTATAACCCAGGCTTTTTATTAGCAACGTAGTGGGGTGCTAACAGTTGGGAGGCAGAGTGGGCTTTGATGGTGATGGCAGGCGGCTCAGCTCGGGCCAAATGTGATGGGAGGAGATGAGTAGGGAGGATCAGCTGCCAGGCCGAAGGCCGAGTCAAAGAGGAAAGGAGATGGTGAGACATGGATGAGGAGGAGAGGTGAGGAGACTGAGAATGAAGAGTGGAAGTGAGTGAATCGGGTTTGCTTCACAGCTTTCACCCTGTTTGGCTTTGTGAGAAGTGTGTCATCTGATCAGCGAATATTTGTCACACCTGCTGTATTTTAAGCCTCACTAACATGAGGTGTGTTCTGCGTGCATGATTCAGGGTGTGTGTATTTGTGCAGGAGCTTAACAAAATGCATGGGTCAGGCTTGTTTTGTTTTTTTTTCCCCCAGCTGTTTCTTTTCAGTGCTGAAGTGATACTAGATCCGCCATGACAAGGGTTCTCTTTTTCATTACACTACAAATAGGACAAAATCATTGATAAGTAGGAACATATTATAAAGAGAAAATGACTTACACCCTACTGAGAAAACTGCTCCCCTATTTGAAATGGTTGATTGATAGAGACCTAATAGTGTTGGCAATTATATTTTCTTTCCTGTAAAGCGATTATATGCATTGTCTTAATCAAAGTTCAGCGAAAGCATTCAAATAAATTTGATGATATAGTGCAGCTGATTGAACCCACAGCTGAAAATCATCACAGTAATTATCTGAGTGCTCAGTTCATCAACTGTATTAGAGAGAAGACAAACACAGTGGAATAAACCTGCATCTAATCGTGTTGCCACTTTAACTGTACCTCACAGCAAGGAAGTAATGCAGAACTGAGGTATTTTTCTTAATCTGATGGAGAGAAAGCAACAATCTTGCACTTTTCAGTTGTTTTTTATGCCCCGTTGCTGCACTCCAGCATCACTCAGTATCATCTTTGACCTAATTTAGTTGTAACCTTTCACTGCTCAAACAATTACATGAGACATTACCTGACATAACCAGAAAAGGGACCGGTGATGGGCGAAAAGGTCACAATGGGTTTCATGTATCCAGCACTTCTTGATTTATCTTGATAGACCTTTTTTATCTATGACATTTTGACATGTCAGAGTTAGAACGACGCAAGTGCAAATAGCAAAATTAATGATCACTGAAATCCATATAGCTCCTCCTAGCTCAGGGGTGGGCAATTCCGGTCTTCGAGGGCCGCAGTCCTGCAAGTGTTAGGACCTTCCCTGATGAAACACACCTGAATGAAATTAGTGTGTATTTATCGGACTGTAGAGTGTGATGTTAAGTGCTGCACAAGTCTGCTAATTAAGTTTGATGTGGATCAGGTGTGTTTCAGCAGGGAAAAGTCCTAACACTTGCAGGACTGCAGCCCTCGAGGACTGGAATTGCCCACCCCTGTCCTAGCTGGTGACTCCATAACACAGCTTATTGCAATGCTGCAACTGAACCGGGGCATTATAAAAGTCATTAGTAACAGCAGAGTTTGAAATTTTTGCTGTGACAAGCCAAAACAGATGTGAAACAGGCCTGTTTTTTTCTTGATCACTTTGCTTCAGTCTGCTGAGCATTTTACTGTTAGCCGTGCTCATTAGATTAGCCAAGTGGAAAGAGGTCTTAGTCAGTGGTCATTACAAATTTGATTCGACTCAGAGAAATAGCATTTGAGTGCTTTAAATGATGACTCGTGGCTGAATAACTCTGTGTTAAAGCTAACTACACGTTTATGGTACTGTACCTACCCCTCCAAAGTTGACTTGCAGTCTTTCAGTCATGGATCACCATATCCTTGGTTTACTGGTGATGCCTGACATTCCTCTCCAGGCAGTTTTAACACTGTTCCCACTCTAATTCATATCACCTCAACATCGCATATGATGATAATTCATAGCTGACAGCAACCTACTGTACTGTTTGTCCCAGTGGGTCAGTGGTAGTCATATGACCTAAATCAGAGAGAGTTTAAATGTCCTAAACTCTCTACCAGAAAGTAACCCAATAAAACCTCTTGGAAAACATGAAAACATTTTTAAAAGCCAAAAAGCATGTAGTTTCATATCTTTTTTGGGCCTGTTTATTGGGCCTGTAAACACATTTTAGAGATCAAACTTTTTCCAATTGACTGAAAGCTAGCTTAAATAATGATGGACCGACAGCAATTGACTAACTTGTGTGTGGCTAGGCTGCTGTGCGCTTTGCACTGTTGTTATATTACAGTTGCAGAAAAATGGTATATTAATATAAAACAAACCGTAAACTGTAAATTGTTTGGTCTCTTTGCATAGCGCCACAGTTAGCTAGCAGCAGCAGGGTTTAGTCAGTGAATGAGTCGGCGAGGAAGAGGATGAATTCTCAATTCAGTACAATGATTCTTGAGTTTGAAACAATCCGTTAATGACTCTCACAGCACTAGTTAATACCTGCTCCTCCTTCATCTTCACTAGAGAATTGTGTGTGATATGATCCAAATAGGAATAATAATAATAACTAAAAAACAACAACGAGGCAGCAGATGTGGTTAAATGTTCCGACTGTCATTTAATTTAAACACACACTACTTTTTCAAAATAAAATTACTATAGAGGTTTAGGGGGAAAAATGATAATGTGGAAGCTTGAACCTTGCTTGAAGTTTGCCACAAGTATTGATTATACATAACAAACAGCCACAAGAATGTCATGCACTGTTTCACAGATTTGCATTGATGCCTCAAGTTGGTAATCTGCTTATTGCTATCATGTGCAACCTCTTTACCAAGTGGAGAGGGATCAGACTACACTGGTTTCCATTGGCTGTGATATAAAATTACGAAGACAGGAATATAAGAAAAGTTAAAGTGACGTAGATCTGTCATGAAGGAGACTTCATGTGTGTTGTTAGGAATGGAAACATACTTGCAAATCAGATCTATTTTGTCAAATAAGAGTTCTCACTTTTCCTTTATAAATATCCACGGTTGTAATTTTGATCCCTTTTGAGGTTTGATTATGGTTGGTAAAATTACTTTTTTGATGAGATTACAAAGACTAGCAACACAGCGGACCACTACTCTTTGGTGTTACTATTAACATGGTTTATTCTCCTTCAACCAGTTAATGGAATTATGTGCGACTCATATTTCTCTTCAATGGTTTTCCAAAGATTGTTTAAAATTTGTTTTGTATAAAAGAATAAAAGCCCAACTGCACAACTGGCTAAAGCTGCATAAATGTATTACCATGTGGCAACCCTGAATTAAAGCATGCAGTTTAATCCAAACAGGCTTTTAAATAATAAAAAAAAAGTTTAATGTAAAGCTGTGATTTAGTGTTATAATTAATAAAATATTTATTTAAAAAAGAGTGAAATTTGGGTTTTATTGTCTCAGGCTGGAAAAGGAGGTGACATGAATACACTTATAATGGATGAAAATCTGGGACCATCAAATCCCACTGAAGTGATCCCCTTGATTTTGGTAGGGGAAGAGGGGGTTAATGTGCCATCCAGTGGATTGTCTCAGCTTATCTTGGCTGGCATGAAGGAATCATCCTGAAAACCCTTTAGGAAATGGACCCTGGCTTTGTACGGAGCCAATTGATGTTGACTCTCCAGATCGGCGTTTGTCCAAATGGGCTTAAACTGAGCCGTGAGCGTTCTTTTGTCTTGGCCATTGTGTCACGCTTTTGGCTTTTAATTGCTTGCCTACACACACACTCAAAGATGCATGTCCCTTACTTGAGGCCACAAGACCAGCAAGATTACGTGTTTATGCATGTGGGTAGGTGTTCACACAAACATGTGCACAAGAGGCGCATAATTGCACATAGAGTGGCATAATTGCACACACATACACATGCACTTGCCAAATTATGTGCATACCCTCGCAAACTTGCATAATTACACACAACCACACAGTGCATACACCCACATCACTCCATGCAGGGCACACAGGAACTGCTGATCAGCTGCATGACCTTCTCTCCAACAATGGTAATGTCACCACCTGGGGGAGGAGGGGGAGGAAAGAAAAAAAAGGGGGGAAGGGGAGTCTTGATGGAGTGATGGGGGGAAAAAGCAGGATAAGACAGATGGAAAAAAAGAGTGCATGATAAGCTTGTCATACCTGCCACCTACTCACCTGGAGCCTCTTTCATCCTCCTTAGCTTGTCAATGTCTCCTTTTCTGTATGCACACACTTAAATACATGCTGCATGTCTGTACACACACACTCCATCTCATGCAGTGTCACACAAGACATCACAGCACATCACCATGGGTCGTAACCTAACATTTAGTGTGCATGAACCCCTTTTCTGTGTGTGCAGGAGTGTGTGTGTGAGGCCTGTGGCTTTCCCGCTGACAGGATCCTGTTACGCCAAATGTCACACTTCCAAAAAGGATTCACCCCCCATGGTGAAAATGAAGTCAAGACCTTCCTTCACTCTCCCCTCTCCTGCCTCCTTCACATTGTCCTTCTATCACTCCTCCACTTCCTCCCTCTTCTTCATCGTCACCTTCTACTCCCCGCTCTCACTTATCCATCCTTTTTTTCCACTCCCTTGAACTACCTCACTCACACCTGGATTTGCAATCCTCAGCATTTTGCTGAATAAAATCCCCTTTAACTGGATGGTTTTAGGAGATAATTAGTCCTCGACTCAGTAAAGGGAAAGATGACAATGAGGGAGAAGAAGAGGACGGAAAAAGGTTGAATTTCACAAATCGATCTAGGCTGAGGCAGAAGTGCCCAAAAGAGTGATGAGAAGGTGTGGGTGGAAGGGTTGAAAGATATTGCAGATAATATTGTGAGCAGAGTATGTTCTTCTATTCCTCTGGAGCCAACCTGCCAATGCAAGCTCCCCTTCCTTGTCCTTCACTATTTTATTTTACTCTAAAAGTATGCCTAACATTTAATTCACAATTCATTCTCTAAAGCCCACAGTGAATTAGTAAAGACTTATTAGATTACTAGGTTTAGAAAGGGGTGGGCAGCAGTGGAAGGAAAAACGCTGCCTTATCCTTACTTCTCAGTGCAGATTTGATCTTGAGCAGCTTTCTTTTCCTTTTTGCGTTAGAATAAGACAACTGTAAACAGTCAAAATCCCTTTATTTCCTGGAAGAAAGTGACTGAGGAGAAATCACACTTCCTTAGCAACAGACCCCCCTTTTAAAAAGAAAAAAAGGGGGGAAAAGTGTGGGTTTTATTTTTAGAAGGTGCAAACAAGGAATGGGGGAGTTGTAAGATTGTAAACGTCTCTGATGTGTTCAGTCTGTGCACCCTTATTCCTGATAATGGAACTAGCTACTCTGTCTGTCAGTGCCTATTTACACACAAATGAAGTGGTGAGTTGCACGCACCCAGTGGAGCCGCTAGCCTCCATCTCAGCTGTCAAAATGGGTTAGTGGCTACAAGCGAAACACAACGATCCCTGGGATCAAACTGGCGCCGTCCATTCAAACATAATGGCTTCATCCTTGGACACGAGGCGTCTCGTTCCCTCGCTAACTCCTCGCCTCTTAGAACCTTGCCAGCTTGTTGTAAAGTAATAGACTTCTCAGGATGCCAGTTCACACAAATCCGGGATGCAGCCTTTTATTTGCCCTCCACAGGGAAAGGTGTTTGGAGTAATAAGGATGAAGCAGACCATAACTACAGCTGAATAAATCTTCCTATCTTGGCTCAGTGGAAGCCGGTGCACACATGGTTTGTCAAAGCTCCATAAAATGTTGTTTGATAGGAGTTCTGTACAGTTTAAGACTTCTCCTCCTGTTATCCACTTCCCTCGCTTTCGTTCCACACCGCAGCAGTTGCAATAAATCAGAGTTTAATCAGCCGTCCTGTCGGAGTTGCCAGGTAATCCTGGCTGTCTTGGTGGCTATCTGTGCATGTGTCCATGTGACAGCTGTGCAGAGCTGCTAACTTGCCGGCATGGGTGAGAAGATGGCACCATGCAGATTTTCTCCACAGTGTGTAAAGGCATATCAGATGATCTGATGGCTGTTGAGATTGTCAAGTGGGTTTTAAGAGTGAGAATGAGCATCTTTGGTGCAGATGTCTAAATGTGTGAACATCCCAGAATTGAATTTAAATTAAAATATTTTCTCTCGCTTACTTTTTTTGCAGACCTGCCTGGAATTGGAACGTTATCTGCAGACAGAGCCCAAACGTCTGTCAGAGCTCTTTGACCAGGACCTGGACGGCCTGCTTACTCCAGCTTATCTTAAGGAGGATGGGGAGGAAGAGCTGTCAGAAACCTTGCTCCCAAGCCTGCCTAACCTCCCTGAACCTCTGAGCCCACCTGCAGTTATCCTTTGTCCTTCAAGGAAGAACTTATCCTCTTCTGGAGCAATGACAAGAGACCACAAGCCCAAAGGACAGGAGACAGAAAACACTGAGGGGATCGAGGGGGTTCACCAAGCCCAATTGAGTGCAGTCACCTCCCTGACTCCTCCATCCTCGCCAGAACTTGGTCGTCACCTCGTCAAACCTAACCAGACTCTGACGGCCTCAGCTGATGGGACCCTCACCCTGAAGCTAGTAGCCAGGAAAGTGGGGCTTAGTGCAGCGAGGCTAGTGGCAGGGCATGCGCTTCCAGTCCGGATGAAGGATGAAGACGATGGGGCAGCATGTGTGATCGGGGTTGGAGAACTACCAGAGAACAAGAAAAGGATCCATCGTTGCCAGTTTAATGGCTGCAGAAAGGTGTACACCAAAAGCTCCCACCTCAAGGCCCACCAGAGGACACATACAGGTGAGAATAATTCAAAGCATTGCATATTTCCTGTTGTAGGAAATAAAAATCAGGCATATGTGAAACATGTGAAATCTATCTTTTGTACATAGGAAATGTTTAGGATCATTTTAATGGGAATATCATGAGATACCCATGTGATTTTGTATGGTCATATTTAAACACATAAAACACAATATTTGATCTTCATATGGGTTTTATATGGGTTTTATATGTGGTTATGTGGATTTCAGATGGGAAGGGAGGTGACTATGTGGCTATAAATTTTATATGTGGTTACATATGTTTCATGTGTCATTTTAAGGATTTTACATGGGTTCCCATGTGATCAAATGGGTTTCTTATGCAATTTAATAGGCTTCAGTTATAATATGCCATTGTATTAAATTTCCATATGGAAATTTACATATGTTTCATTTGTGATCAAATGGGTTTCTCGTGCACGTAGATGGGTTTTGTGGTGATAACATCATTGTATTAGATTCACCGAAGATGATATGGAAATTTACATTGGTGTGATTATATGGGTTTCTTTCCCATGAGATTGTCTAGGTTTCATGTTACTTGGGCTTCACATGTTATCATCATGAAACAGTTTGAAAACTGTATATGGTCAAATGTTAAAAATTGTGTTTCACATGTCCAATACCACATGGGCTCATGTGGGAAACGGCTTTGTTTTATATGAGGATTTCCTGACGTATGCTTATATGCTCAAATGCATGCATCTAGCTTTTTATTGGACTGTCTTTAGTGGTACTTATTTTTTGCATTAAGTTGCCCCCCCCCCTCCCCCCCCCATCCCCCCGATTTTAGTTACTAATTTACATACCTGCTTATCACGAGTCAACAGTATGCTCCTTTGTTTTTTTTCTACCTATATTCTTATTATTTACATTCATTATCTTAGTTTGGTCTCGCTACCCTGTCAGTTCTTTAAGTTCTGTTAAATAAAGTTCTGTTATATCTTTACCCCAATCCCTCCTGGCTATTGCATGCTTCAGTTCTGTTTTTCCCCAGATCATAATGCACTCGCTTTTTGTCTTTGGATATGCATTATCACTGCTTTTATTCCCCTTAATGATCACATTTTCTTTCCTACCAAGAGCATTTTTGCAACTCAGCCATTATTCTGCATAAAGGCCAGTTCTGGAGAATTAAGCATTTAATGGAAAATAACTTTTAAAACATTTTCTGCAGGTGTTGGATGAAATTAGCCTTCTTTTTAAGGCAAGGTGATACCAGAATCATCTGTAAATGGTTTATACAAGCACATAAGCACAAGATCAATCCACCCATTAATCACCCCTCCCCCCAATCCTTCTAACCATTTAGGTTTTTAAGTCCTTGATAACCTGACTTGAGATAATTGAAGGAAATCTACCTGCTTCCTGGCACACATACAAAATGCACCAGATAAGAAATGTTCAAAGATACAGCTCTGTAATCGCGGTAGGCTCTGTTCCACAAGGAAATATCCCAGCGCGAGATAAAAATGTGATGATTTTAAGAAAATCCACTTCTCTTATCTTTCTACCTAAGCACTTCTCTGTGCCAAACCAGGGCAGGTCCTCCTTGTCAAGGTTCCTCTCAAGAAGGTAGTGTAGGGGGGGTTCAGAAGCTATAACTCTCTTGCTCCTCCATCTCAATCCCAAACCACTCAGACCTCTGTCAGGCAGCTGTCCTCCGTCTGAGTAACTGCACGGTGATGGATGGATTGACCTGGATAGGCCGCCATTTCCCCGCTTTATTCCAGGACCTCTCGTCCTCTATGTGTTCTATAAGTCTGGGTCATCGTTTCTCAGTCTTAGAGGTTGGGGACTGTCTGATCTTGCAGGAAGGATATAGTGATGCTGTTATTCCTGGTTTTAGACCATATGAAATATCAGATTAAATAAAACATACAGACAACTGCTCACTTCATTAATTGAAAAAAAAAAAACATGTTGATGTCAGTTTTTGCTGTTATTAATTATCAGGGTTTCAGCTGAGCGCCTTTAGGTCTCATTCACACCAAACATGACCGAGGTGTTTATTTGAGCTCTGGAGTGTTTCCTCTTTTGGTTTGATTGTGAAGGTGAGAACTGCCTTTTTTTCAGATTTTGGTGGAAGTAATTGAGCTTGCCTGTGCTTTTTTTTCTACCCACCCCCTCTTTAATGGAGGCATTCAGGGGTATAATGAGATGAATACTGACATATGATACATATAGCTGTTTCTTTTCGACTAGAAGGGATACAGCAACGAACGTCCATCATACTAAATGAAGTTACAGCAACTCAAATTAGATTTCTTTGCTCCCTGCCTTCTAAATTTATCCTCTGTTCAGTTGACGGATCACCAAAGCAGTCCTGCAAGGACGCGACATGTGTGCGCTTGTATTTTGATGGGTGTGAATTTTAAAAAAAAATGCAACTTGTCAACCTCTGCATGTTGAGGATAATGGAAGCACGCTGTATGTGTGATAACACCCTCAGTGGTACACAGGCATCAGCCTGGCTGTAACAAAGGGCACAGACATGCCATCATTGATTTCCCCAGTGTGCCATGTATACAGCTGCTGTGACTGAGCTGCTTGCCAACTGGGCCAGCTGTATGAGACCAGTGCCACTGGTGCTGTCCAGTTACAAACGCTACAAGCAAGGAACTGGACAGGAAAAACCTACATGGTCGAGCAAAATTATTTCTAGCAATGATATGTATTAAAGCTGAATTACTGTAACAGCTACAACAAAGCACACATGTTTAAGGCTGTATTTAACAAGTTACACTGTATTTTAGACACTGATGCATTTTTAAAAAAAGTCCATTTGGAACTAATTCATAATGGTGCCGTCTATAAGAATAAATTGAAACCAGCTAAACACCAACAGGAAATAGCATCTTTTAAATGGGACTGAGTGCAGTTTTTTAAGGCTTCTGGTGTTTTTTTATAAGCTTCTGAACATTAGACTGTTGTAGTCTATCACACTATTATCAGGCTACATTGTCAAATTAGGGTTGAAAAATGGATGAAACTCCAAATACGGAGTCACATCATAATTGCTCATGTAATCTCAAATCACTTTAATGCAGGGGTGTCCAACGTCAGTCCTCGAGAGCTTCTGTCCTGAAGATTTTTAATGTATCCCTGTTCCAGCACACCTGGCTTCCATTAAATAAACACAAAAGCCAATCAAGTTCAGCATAATGACTGATTAACTCGAGTCAGCTGTGTTGGACCAAGGATACATGGAAAACCTGCAGGATTGTGACCCTTAGGACAGACTTTGGACACCCCTGCTTTAAAGCATATGGGACTTCTAGTTGTCGTAACCGAGCTTGTATGGTCATATGTCTTAGCACATATTTGTTAATAACTTCAAAGTTACTTACGCTAAGGCACACTTTTTTCTAGTGGCTATGTTGATTAGTGGTGAAGACTGAGGTTTATGTTTATCACCAAAGTCGATTCAATGTGCAACACCTGCAAGGTGTAAAAGATTCTGAATTTTAGGGTGAACTCCTGTCTCACAGGGCAAATTGCTCCAAACACTGCTCAGTTAAGCTCAGGGTGCATTTGTACCAGCCCCTCCAACTTTAGTTTGTTGATGCAAAGTCTAGATCATTGAGGTAAATGTGAATATGCAACCAAATTCTAATGTAAAGTCTGTCACTTTTAAAACAAAGGTCTCTGTTTGCTTCAAGTGATGCACAAAGCCTACTATAGCCTATGTGGAAGAAATGGAAGTTGCCACGCATGAACATGATTTCTGTTATCATCTCCTTCTGCTATTCTGGGTGCAGGGCTTTCTCAGCTGAGGAAGGAAATGGGCTCACAATATGTGGTTTGTAGACTAAGTGCAGTGTGAAAGCAAACCTACACTGGCTGAATGCTGCAACCCCCCATTTAACCGTGTCCTTGATTGTTTTGACTCTGGGTGCATTCACATCTGGATTATCCACTATACTGTTCGATTGGGGTCTCGGCTCAGTTGGAGGGTGCAGCATTGTTCCAGACTGAGTTTGCATTCACGCTGCATTATTAAAAACAAATCGGACCTTTTAAAAAACAGGTTTTCACTCTCCACCAGAGGCAGGAACAGATGGAGCTACATCACATCCTGGTTTTGGTTGATCAGATTTCTATCAGACCTTTAACCAAATTAATCCACGTCTTACTGTGAGTTTTTTCCCCTCATTCAGAGCCTCCTGTCGCCTCATACACATGCATGTTTTGGTTTTGTTTATCCCCATACATTGTACCCACAATTAGTTTTGTACTTCTGTATTTAAAAGAGACAAAGATTACTTCTTCTTCTTCTTCTCTGAATCCAAATTCTGAAGCTGACTTTTCAAGAAAACAAACTGGGATTGAAATAAAAAAGCACTGATGTGAATGTGCCCTAAAGCCCTGTAAGGTTTGAAAAAACCCTTGAAGAAAACACTTTCAAAGACTAGTTAATCAAAAGTTTGAATCTGATTGCTCCTTTATTGATACAATGTTCTAAAGTAGTCATACTTTATGATTTATAAGGAACTATTTTATGGATTCTGGAGAGCCTCCAGAGACAGACTTCCATATTTTACCATTTATTTATATGGCAACATAGATCCAAATTCCCAAAACCTGCTACCACATCTACTTGATAAATGAGTTATAATATATATTTCCTTCTTATTATTTGACTAATTGCTTTAGTTTATGGCATCACATTCATCAACAACACACTTAGAGGGGGAAGAAATCTCACTTTGAATAAATCTCCACCTGATGTTACATTGATTTAATGAGGGTGGTATATGTTTCATTTAAATAACAAGCTTCCACCAGAAGACACATCCTCTTGTCAGTGTCAGTTTAGCTGCTTTAACAGACAGGGAAGGAACATCTGTCTTGTTAGTCAAACCAGCAAGGTAGAAGGATGAAGAGGGAATAAGTTGGCAAAAAAATGACAAAAAGAAAGAAAAAAAAAGAAACCAAAAGAGGCAGCGGGGGAAAGAAGGCGAGAGTGATGTGGAGTGAAACAAAGAGTAGATAAAGACGGAAGACAGGAACAGGGGAGGTACTGTGAAGCGACCCTCTTCAAAAAGAGACAGCAGTGCCACAGGCTCCCTCATTCACTGAGCCATTATCCTGACAAGTTTAAAGATGTCATTACTCAAATCCTCTTTTTCTTAGTTGTTATTTCCATAAATTACCGACGGAGAAAAGGCTACGATTTAATCTGGAATTAGACGGGCTGAGTTGAAATGACAGTGCCCTGTAGAGCTTTCTGTGAATAGGCTTATGGCAGATAAGAAATGGTACAATTAGATTTTGGGCTGGGTAAAACACGAGAACTGTTGGGTTGTTCTGCACCTCATTTTTTTTCCACCCTCTTGCACCCTTCTTCTTTCCTCCTGTCAGCCTTTACCCTTGTGCACCGTGTCTGCATGTGTTCCTGTTCATATTTCTCCCATACTGTTTCTCTGGAGGGCTCAGCTTTGTGCCAGTTGGTTTCAGAGTAGTATTGCTCTCGTTTTCTTAACTGTATCTTTGATCTGCCTAAAAACTGATATATGGAAGAGTATAGTTTCCATAGACGTTGGGCTCATCCCTACATCTTCACCATTATCACATATCCCTTTCTCTATCTCCCATCTTCCACCCATAAGCTGTTTCTTTTTTCACTCTCATCTCCAAGCGTGCGGTGGTAGCTGTGGGCAGGAGCCTATAAAGTGCTCTCCAAGAGCCTTTATAATGACCTCAGAGACCCGGATGCCCTGCTTGAACACCAGCTAATGGAGGGAATGTAATTAACTTCCAACACTGGCACCTGAAAGGCTGGATAGAGCGTGTGCACAAGTCTGTGTATGAGAGCATTCGGAAGTAACAGATTTCACATAATGGGATTACAATGACTCAGGAAACACCCGGTTATCAGATTACAGATGAATAAATATGTTTTGAAAGGAAAAAGCGCTCAGATGGCACAAATTTTTCCTGAACAGAATGAATAGTGGCAGTAAAAGAGGTTAATGTGGTTCATGTTAAACGATGTGCAAAAATGAATTAAAAAATTACATTTTAAAAGTCCACAATCCTGATTCTTTAAGTCAGAGCTAATAATCCACTTAGTTTTCTCATCTACATTATATATTTTACAGGCAAACTAATCCAAAAGCAACAGAACATAATCAGATTATGCCTCGGAGTTCAAGCTAATCCAGCGGATTAGGTTATTGATTGCCATTTAAAACTGCGTAACACTGTTTTAAAAGTAGCTTCTACATCCTAGAAGTGTGTGTTTGTAAAGGCAAATGTCTACCTGCTCTTTTCCTGTTTGTACGAGGGCATCTTGAGGGAAAGGAGAGCGGAGGAGGGGGGGATCTGTTGCTAGGCAACCTGGGCAGTGTATCGTTGGAGGAGTCGGTAGCTGAGTGGTTATGTACTGCTGCAGGCTCTGGTCTCTTTGTGCCCTCCCCTCCTCCTTCTTCTTCTCCTCCTGCAGCACCACCACCACCATCAGCACCGCGTCCCACTCTTAGCTACCTCTCCTCTCCTCCTCTTGCCCTGTACAGCTCTACAGTTACCGTCGCTAGGCAACTGCCTCCGTGCTCTGCCAGCGTGCTCGGTAATTGGCCAGTGGCATGGCGGCGTGCCGTTGCCAGATCCAGCCAGCTGCACTAACTACTGCCTCCTCATGTTTCACCGCAAACCCCCCCGCCTCCATCTTCGTCTCCTTGCTACCATTGCTAGGCAACACACTTAGGCATCCCTGCCTAAAGGGAATTCATTGGTCAGAGCCGGATGGCCCAAACCTGCTGCTTTGGGTTTATGAGGCAGTGTGTACAGATTTATTTCCATGATGTGGACATGCCTGGCTCCTGGATCCAAACCAAAGGAACCGAAAGCTCCATATGTTGTTGAGGAAGTTTTAATATCATGAATGTTGTTTATTCTCAAACATCCCGACTTTACAGTGAAGTGATACTAAAATAATATATTTTAGTGAGCATCAAACTATTACCAATATTTTTGGTTATGTTTTTTTTGTTTGTTTTTTTTTTGTTTTTCATGAGTGATGATGGAAGATTTGTCTTTTTTCACTCTTTTTTTCATCACTCCATCAGAGCTAGAACCTGCTGTGCCCCATTTTCTCACCTTACTAACAAATATGATCTCTGCTAATGGAATTCTCTGCAATATGGATCCTTACTGATAGGAAGTACTTCAGATGGCTTTTTGTGTCCTTCTTTTATTTGTTTTTGTTTGTGTTGCAGTTTGGGTCAACCTGGCCTCAAATCTGACCCTTCCTTATAACTAGGACTTCATTAATATGTAGTTCAAACTACATTTTATCCATATAATCATTTAATTCTGATGCACTTGATAAAGGTCCACACCCACCCTCCTAAGTTTTCTTTAGAAAAGCACTCTTTTTAATCTTGACGGTCACCACAAAGCGGTTGATCTATTGATTCTGTCCCCTTTGATAATCACATTCAATGAATTAAGCCCATGTTTGTGCCTAAACCACTCAAGCAGAGCTGGTCAGCATGTTTGAATTCAACCATGAGCACCAGTCCAGATGGGATGTGACTGATGCAGGTGACATCTTTGGAGCTGGACGCAGCTGGCAGGCTATGGCTTCCTTGCCATTATGTGACTGGCCTAATTATCACCAACCCTCCCCCTCATCTCCCCTGCCGGCATATCTGCAGCCTCCTCTGCCTTAATCCACTTCGGCAACACTTCTCTCCTACTCCACTTTGCTCTCTCCTGGTCTCATCTCACCTCTTCTCAGCCTCTCATCCACCTTGCCTCCAATCCTCCACCCATTCCCTACTTCTTCCCTCGCTACGCTCCTCTCAACCCTCCACTCGTCTTCTGCTTGTTCAGCAAGACTGGAGACCAGTGGGAGCACCTCTATTCTAGTTAAACATTGCATCGCTGTCTTTCCAGTCTGCTAAAAAGTGAAAAGTGATGTAAAGCATCAGGATCTTTATCAGTCAAATACAGCGATAGCACAGCTCAAGTATAGAGGATATCCTTAACTCTGCAAAATACAGCAAAGGCTCCTGAGATATAAGGTCATGGTTCACAGGGGAGCGCATACAAAATAAGAAAGTGATGGGTGAGTAAGCGATTAAAGTGTTGTTTATGAGTGTTTTTTGGTCTTTTTTGTTTTTATGCCTCAGGTGAGAAGCCATACAAGTGCTCATGGGAGGGCTGTGAGTGGCGATTCGCCAGGAGCGACGAGCTGACGAGGCACTACCGCAAACACACCGGCGCCAAGCCTTTTAAGTGCAACCACTGTGACAGGTCTGTCAAAACACTCCCTCCTTTACCTCTGATGCGTTTTTCCTCCATTTTACCAGACATTGTATTTGAAGTACTACGTCTTTGTTTTGTACATAGTGCAGTGTAGTAAAGAAATGCTACAAGACACTGGTAATACACCTAAAATGTGTTTGGTACTGACCCAGTTTGAAAGCGTGTTGGCAGGATTACTAATGCGTACTTCTTTGCAAGTAGCCCAACTTGTTCAGTCTTTCAGTGGAGATCCAAAGAGTGCTCACTATGCTCACATTAGGGCTGGTTCTGCATATTAATTGGGGATATTCTCACATGATGATGCATGGCCTTGATTTGGAGGCAGCGTTCAGACTGGGACAGAGTGTGAAATAAGTGTAGACCAATTAGTGCTGTCACTCCTAACTGTGTGGGAAATAAATCTGAAGTTTTAAGAGTGTTAATAGAGACTTTATTAGTTCAATTTGTCGTTTTAATAAGCATCATCCAACTATATAGTCTTTCATTAAAATACTTGATCAAAATTGGCTGCTGGTATAGAGTGATGGATTTTCACAAAATAAAAAGAGCTGCATGCTATTAAACATTTGACCTGCATTAAAGTTAAATATTGCTATAAAGATATAACTGATACATGAGTAAGTGTCTCAGTGGATGGTTCTTATCTAAGGCTATTTATGCTACGTCCTGCTGTTGCATCTGTACATGCTAGAATGAGTCTAAACTTGTTTTTTTAATGTCGTTATTGTGCATAATGATACTAAGATAATACATTTTTATACACTGAGAGGCTTTTCAGAGAAAGAACATTTAGGAATTTCTAAAGAGACTGGAGCCAATCACAGCTGACAACGGGTGAGAGGTGGGGATTTCATGTACAGTTTAGCTTTTCGAGGTTGTATGTTTTCCCCTTCATACATCAGGATTAAAAGGTCACATTTATAATTTCCTTCTTTTTTTAGTGAAACATGAAAGTTTTTCCTCATTAAAATGATTTTGAAATACCCAAGTAAATGTCTTAATTTTCCTACGTGTTCCAAAACATCTGTTTAAAAATCACATTATTATCCTAGAGATGCAAACTAGTTATTAAGTGATCAAATATGTCAAATTTGGTTGAATAGATTTAGATTTGTTCAATATTAATTGTTGCATATAGAGGATTTTTAAATAGATTCAGATTTCACCTAAAACTGAGAAGCAAAATTACATCATTTCTATTTTTTAGTTACATTTTAATTTTTTTGCCATAAATGTGCAAGTTTTTCTCTTCCACATTTTCCTCTTCTTTAGTATTATATCTCATGTGCGGCACAATTTTGTGTCCCAGATTCAGAGGCATGGACCCAAATGCAGGTGGAAGGCAGTGAATCTGGATTCACAAGAACATGAACACTGGGGATAAACTTAGTATTGGACGGGCAAATAAACAGGAAACCAAAAGGATGGCAGACCAAACAAGGCACAGGTGGAAAGGATAACCTAATTAAAACCAACTGAACTAATAAGCAGGAAACAAAGGAAACAGGAAATGCGAGAAAAACTAAAGAGTAAAACAGGAAACCAAACAAAAGACTGAGCAAAAAGTACAAACCTTTACAGTTTAGCTTACATCTCCTTTTGTGAAATTCTATGCAACAGTGTTTAATTATTCATGAAGCATGGTATTAATAAAAATGTCATTTCATTGTCAAAAACACTAATACGCTGTACGTTGCTTTTAAAGAAAAATGACAGCGTGGCAATTGGTCACAATACAACAAAAAAGTTCCTGAATACGCAACCTCTTGAATCATGCATAGATTCATTATGAAAGGACAAAAAGAAATCCCTCTTCACCTGGGGTGCTTTGCCTTAATGTCCATAAGTGTGTGTGTGATTGCGAAGGAACAGAGGGCCAGGCAGATTCAACTTAATCATGTCTCAGCTGGGCAGACAGTAAATACAGTAACCCCCCCGCCCCCTCCTCCCCTCCTTGATTTCCCATCTCACTCCTCTTGCCCCTGCAGGCACATCCCTAATTTGGGCCCACCTCTGTCATGTGTCACAGCTCCTCCAGCCCTGACACACAAACACACACATGCACCCCGCTGAGATGAAGGAAGAGGCAGAACAGGGGGGGGCAGAAAAGTCGGGGTTGAGGATTGAGGGAGGGGGGGAGGAGGAGGGCTGGAGACAGACCCACGGTGTGCCAGCTGGTGTCGTGCCCCCGAGTCGTGACTCATACTTTACCATCTGTCTCACTGAGCGCGCACACACTCTCAGTGACCCACACACACAGACACACAAGCACTGATGAATGTCTCCAGAGCCGCTCATTCATCCCATGTGTGTGTTCGCGTGTGCTCGTGCAGCGAAAGACACAAAAACACAAATGCAGGTGTGACAGTAAGACAGATGACTTGTGGCTCGTCAGATGTAAACTCTCCCTCTTGGCCAAACACTGACTCATCTAGACACTTCAGACAGTTGCTCCTGTCTCAGTAGAAGCCAACAGCGCCAGACATGCAAACGTTTTTTCAGGGTTTGTACTTTCAATTTCAGTCCAGCTAAATTTGTATGGTGATAAAACATAGGCAATGTGATTCTTTTTCTGACAGACTTTGTGGAGTTAAAATGAACTTAAACATGCTTTAAACCAGCTGCAATTTTAACTAAACTGTGAAACACCCCCTCATTTTGAGGAAAGCAACAACCCCTTTAGAGAAGCACTTCTGACAGGAACAGTGCTGTTGCGTTACTCTGCTGGCTTGCAAAAGAATCACAGTTGAATTGAAACTTTGAGCGTTTAACAAAAATAAGGCCTCCTAATAGCTGCCTCTCTGTGTACATGCATGCATGGCGTACACAAACCACCAGCTGAAAGCACTTATTATGTCAGCTTTGAGGCAATATGGTTGAAAAACCTCATTTTTGAACAAATATTTCCAAAGCCATCTCTAAAAAAGAATAAATAGACTCGAGCTATTTCATTTTACACTGTGCAGTGACGCCCCAGCAATTCCACAAGGCTGATTTCAGATGAGAGGCTCCGATTCATCTAATTTAGCAGTCGTTTTACAGCACATGTTTTGCATGCGGCTTTGTTTTTTTTCTTTCCCCTCCTCTCCCTCCACACTGTTTCAACAGATCCATCTGCAGGCTCTCTAGTTATTCACGGCACAGCTGAAGTCATTAGGAGAGCTGCTGAAAATGCTGATTATGAATTAGTTACACATATACTAATTGCATGTGCATTAGTGGCTCAGCACCCACTAGCTAACAGCAACATTTAGCTCAATCGACAAAACAAACTTCTTCCCCTTTGCACCGATAACGAGCTAACGAGCTGCTCCCCGTTTCTCTCTGTTTGGTTGCAGGTGTTTCTCGCGGTCGGATCACTTGGCACTGCACATGAAGAGGCACATCTGAAGGGGGTTTGAGAGCGGTCAGCAGGAGTGGATGGAGGTGGAGTGGAAGACGGAGATAGACTATCGACTGTGGAAAAAGGACAATATCAGAGAGATAAAGCGGGGTAGACTGATCATTCTGAACAGAACGGGAAGGAGACCATGCAGGGGGAAACCAACTGATCCAAAGTGACTTCGTCAGTCTGTTTTTAGCCATTTGGTCCTGAGATCTATAAGGACAAGGTGCCACCTCTCAAATGTCCCCTCCTGTGTTGACACGTGGACAGTACAGATGCTCCATCCCACCCTTCGTATGTGTCGAGAGGATATGTCACATGATGAGTGGCGGATCATGTGCCTGTGGTTGGCAGCTCTTTATTTTCATCAATCCCTGTGGCTTTTGTAGCGGTCCCTCTGAAACCCTTTCAAGCACCAATGCTCCACAGGCCAGTGAGCATGCCATTGCCAAACTGGACCAGATGTACAGTCATTTTTTGTGTGTGAACAGCGAACATAGCTGTTTGTACCTTCAAGATTTTCTCTACTTGTAAAGTGCTCTGATTTGAGGATAACGATTCATTTCCAGCAGTAGCTAAACTCAAGACAATGGCTTTCACTGCATTAAATTTGCCACAGGCTTTTTACAATTCACCGAAGGGTTTTTTTTTGTCTACAGTGCTGGACAAAAAGATCATTTGACCGCTTGTTATCTAAGCTAAACCTTTCTGGTTTAATAATATTAAAGCATTTGTTTAAATGGAATCTCAGATGGGATTTCTCAAAGGCTTGAAGATGAGAATGTGTTGGATTGATGTGCTGCAAAGACTGATTGAGGTCATCCAGGGGGCTGGCTTACTTTATGATCATCATCCACAGAGACGAAGTAATCGTCTCTGGGATATTCTCCTCGAATGTCAGCCCGATCCGAGCATCTTGAGAGATGTAAGGCAACTTCTAAGAGTGTTTTTCCTTCGCTGCGGTCTTCTTATGGTTCGTCAAAAACTGTTGCACAATGGACTTTTTGCAAACTTTTTGTATAAAAAAAACGGAGATAAAAGACAAAACAAAACAAAAAAAAAACGAGAATTGTCCCGAGATATTTTGGGACACATCAAACACTGGCTTTCCCATCCCAGCGTGGACTGCCACGCACACATTTGGAAGCAGCTAGCTGATTGTGACAGCACACTGGACACAACCCAGATCACTATGTATTTAAAGGCTATATTGTTTCTAAGAAGATTCTACTATTTGTTCGAAAAACGGCCATTTAAAAATCAACTTTGAAGAACTCAATGGACATGGAGGCAGCCAAATGAACAAGACAATGAAAAGGAAGAAAAGGGGGATGCCTGAAATGATCTCTTCAGCCTTTGAGAGTGATTGGCACCAAACTGGCCACTGTCCTTCCCTCACAATTCTTGTGCTCTCTGACTTTATTTAAAACACAATATAAAATAAATAAAAAAATCTTAACAGCTCCTTCAATCTATCTTATGCATATCCATGCACATTCCTGCTGACTTCCTGATCAACATGTATGTCTTGGTGCAGACGTATATCCTGGAAGGACTCACTAAGAAGGCACGTTCGGTCAGGTCTTGTCAGAGAAAATCAATGTGAATGTATCTGTTTGCAGGCCTGAACACGTTGCCAGATCCATGAAAACACAGAATGGTCGGTAAGAATCATACCAGACACCATTTGTGTTTCTCTTTCTCACGTTAGAAATGAATGATTGGACTTGGGAGTAACCAGCTGGTCACAGCTGGTAGATTTGGACATTTCCCTGGTTCTCTTGGACCAGCGTGAGCGCAGATTACCAGTGGGTGGCCGAAATGGGTTGGGGGAAGACAGATCTGCTCGGTCAGCAATGATAACTGCCCCATCAGCTCATGTAACCGGAGCAGAGTGAAACCCACACGCACAAAGAACCACCATACATCTGCCCCATGAAGACTGGAACTGGCGTTTATCCTGTGTGACCAGACTTTTCGTCTGACTGAACAAAGACAAATAAAATCCATCTCTTTAGACATCATCTCTTAAATCCACACATAACATTTTGGATGAAAACACAAGCACACACAAGTCAAACAGGCAGCTTGGACAAAAGGAGACTGTCAAGGTTCTGACTAACCTTACTGAGGACAGCTACATGGAGGTGTTTTCATTATTTTCTTTTTGTTCTGAGAAATACCTTGAAGCGAAATAAGGCACAAAGCATTCTGCATTTGTAGAGGGGAGAGAAAATGGATTTCTCTTTGTTTACCATGGGCACATTTCAATTTCACTGTATAAATGCAGTCACTAAATCCTATCTTGACATGATCCGTCTGCAGCTCTAAAAGATGTCGGTGCAGCAATCTTTCCCAGTATGGAAACAGATTCATTCTTTCTATACTGAATGACAGAGTCAGAAGCCTCTTCTTAAGCTCATCATTCTGCAAGGAAATCCACATTTGGATGTTTGGGGTAGTTCAACTCTAAAGTCACATGACTTTTATCTGTGGTAGTAAATAAAAGCTACGCAGAATGGGAGCAGAAAGCGAGAATGGCACCAATTTTACTACCGATTGTTAACTGAAAAACCTGAGGTGAGCTCCATTGGAGTTTATGAAAACAAGCGATGCTGTAAAACATATCGTATGCAGATGGTACGGTGTTACAAATATATCAGCACAGATTCCTGCTAACAAAGTTGGACAAACAGCCAAATCAACAAGCAATTTGAAACAGATTCCTGAACACTTGTAGGGAATTGTTGCCTTAATGGGATTAATTAAAAATAACACAAAAATTATTTTCCTAATCCCAACCAGTTTGTTTAGCATTAAAGCATGGTTAGGGTTAGGAAAATGTAACTGTTTAGAAGATGGACATCTGGCTCTTTTGGCTGATAAATGGGGATTATTAACATCCTATGAATTATAATGTCTTGACAGGATTCATTGAACAAATACACGTCCATCTGCAAAGTTGCTGCTTTTTAAAGCAAACCAACTTTTCACAATATTTTCGAACATTAATAAGTTATTGAAATTTAGTTGACAGTCAGGTTTGCTAGTCTGCTTTATTCTGATGTAGTTTAATGGATGAAAAGAAAAAAAAAGCAGTTTAACACATGGCTAAAAACTGCATCAATGGCAGCTCTATGTGTGTGTTCAGTATTTTAATGGGACACTCTCCTGTTGAATTGTTGTGAATGTGTGGGAATATGAAGCTGGGGAGTGTTTTTTTTTTCTTCTTATTTATTGTTTTTGCTTTGTTCATGTTCTCTATCAATAAAGAACAGCTTAGGATATTGGACTGAACACTAATTATGTTGCTTTTCATGTTCTGTTTAGACTTGAAGGAGCCAAGACATGGAAATATCCCAATTACAAGACGGTTTAAAATTTTTAGTCCGACTCCTCTTCTGAGCTGACGTAAACAAATTGTTGTGTTTATATGTTGCGCCAGGAGCTCTAAAGCTGGGATTTCAAATGTGAATGTGTTTTCTGGGGAGGTTGTTTCATGTCGTCTCTGAGGATGCGGTTCAGTTCTGTGTCATCTTAATGAATGATTGTCAATTCTGCTGTGCCTGTGTGTTCTTTTGTCTGTTTGTATTTGCACTCTGAATTTTTTGCAAAAGAAGAAAAAAAAATCACTTGCATATCTGATGTTTTCTGCCCGCTTCTACACTACACTGCGCACAACCTATGGTGATAACACACTGATCACCAAAGTCTGTATAGTAGCTTCTTCTTTTTTTTCATATCATACACACTCATCCATACATGCAAAATGGATTTACACACACACACGGCAGATACACCTACACGAGCTGCATGCATCCCGGCACTCCTAAATGCATTCGGGCACATGCAGACAGATTCATACACATGCACAAACACAGCCTGCTCATAAATAGACTCAAACACGTACCCTCCTTGTGTGTTTTTCACAGTTTTTTCACGCCACTTTTGCGAGAGTCTGAGGCTGCAGCTCGCTCTCAGCAGAGGGGGGTACACGCATTACTATGTGTGGCACCACCTCTGTTTCCACCAGGTCTGAATTTTAAATCAAACACACCCCCTTTTTCTACCAGCATTCTCTCATCGCTTCCCCCTCTTGTTCTTCCCTCCTTCCCTTCCCCCCCCCTTTTTCCCTACCATTTTCTCAGATATGATCCCTTTCAACTCCTCTCCTTCTGTCCGACCCCCCCTCCACCCCCCACCCCCACCACTACCTCCGCCTCCCTCTTCCTTCTACATCTTTTTCCTTCGTTGTGCTTTTCCTTTTCTTTCTCTGTACAAAGTGTTTCAAATTTATCATTTGTATATTATGATGTATGGGTACGATAATGTTCTTTATTATGGAAAAATGAGAAAGATTTATTTTTGTTACTGGTTTGTTTCATAATTCCTTTTTTAAATTGGTATTGTAATATCTCTATGCAAGGAACTGTTCGGTGAATCGTTTTTATTTAAGAATGTAATTATGTGTAATAAATGGTAGAAGCAGTTTGGCATGGAGTATTCATGCTTCTTGGCTGGTCTGTTTAATGCCGGTTTCTTCCAGTGACAATATGCACCTAATCAGCCATCTTCGCACTGAATATTTTCTGATTTCTTATCGAGTCTCAATCACAGAGCCATTGAATTTGCTAACAATAAGCACCCAGAGTACATTCACATACCCTTTCGCTTCTGTTCTCACTGACCAGAGCATCGTTTTGGGCTGGCTGCAATTTCTGAGTTAAATATGCAAAGATACAAGGGTTTAAAAAAAAACGTGAAAATTAAATTTACACCCTCCCGTGCATGCTATTTGCAGCCACCCCTGTATGAATAGACAAGCCTGTGCTTTATCGTTCCTTTTTATCAAATGCAGGAAATAGACCAGAATACCTTCACTTTGCCTGAATGCACACGGCCGTCATCTCCCTCCAAGGGAGCTACAGCGTGTTAATTACATCTGTTACCAACCAAGGTGATGACTTATCCGCTATTCCTGCCTTTTGACCATGACTAGCTGATAAAAGGGTAATCGAATAACTAATGGCTAATTAGGGAGTAATTACTCCCCGGTAAATGGCCCTATGCAGTGTATTAATTCTCCTTGGCTCTGGCAATGAGAAACTCCCATAAGGTTTTTTGTTTCATTTAATGCACCCTAATTGAAATGGGCACCCTCATCAAGAAGCTTACATGTATCTGTCGAACTTAATGCTCTTTTATCTGTAATTACAGACAGACTGCATATTATCTACCTAACTACACCTACTACGTCAAATGCAGAGACATTATGAAATTAGAAATGATGGAGTCATTTTTCAGTAAAGGTCGCACGTCCCATGAGCACTTTGAAAGCATCATTCTGATCCCATGTGATGGAAATGAGGTGCTATGTGAGTTCACAGCAGCGCTAAACGGTCTTAATGTGTTCTGGCAGAGAATGGACCACATTCACATCAGTACGTATTAAAGGTTAACACACACATTCATTGACACACTGTCACTGGTTCACAGAGCTTAAAGCCATGGTTGCTACAGGCAACATGCTAACAGTGCTAATGCTGATGGTGTTTCATGTATGTTTAAACATCATAGCTAAGTTTGTTAGCATCCTAAGATTAGATAACACAATGAACAGAGGATGTAAATGATCAATTCTAATCTTACCTGATACTGAACTTTGAGTTTTCTGAAGTTATTGTAATTATTATTATGGCTATCGATATTTTTAGCATTGGAAGTTACTGTGCTGCCCCAGAACCAATGTTCCATATCACTTCGTGCAGTTCAGGGGTAGCTGGAGCCCATCCCAGAAATCATCCGATGGCAGGCCGGGTACACCTTAGACAAGTCGCAAGTGTGACTAATTTTGGACCATTTTTTATGTCTCCACTGCAAAACAAACAGTTCAGAGTAGAATTGACTTTTTGTTGCCCTGAATCCAAGAGATCACGTTATGAGCTGTAAGTAACACCAACCACTGCTAAAGAATAAGATTTAAAGATTTTATTTATTTATTTATTTTTTGTGATACCAAGTATTTAGACCAAGTATTTGACTTAGTCCAAAAGGACCGACACTTTGAGGTTTCTCTTTATCCTTGTCACAATTTTTCATGATGGTCTATTCATATCTAATCAAGCATTTCTCTAATTAATTGTTGATGATTCTCCAAATAGTTATATTGGAGTTATATAGTTATATAAATAAGTTAAGAATTTAAAAGGCATTTGAGGGAAAAAAAATAGAAGCAATTTAATCATGATCTAGAGCAGGAGTGTCAAACTCCAGTCCTCAAGGGCTGGTATCCAGCAGGTTTTTTTGGTCTCCATGCTCCAATACAGCTGACTGAAATGAATGAATTAGTTGACAAGAACCTGTTGGATCCATTTTATTTGCCCCAGTTGTGTTAGTGCAGGGAAACAGCTAAACTCTCTGGATACCGGTCCTCGAGGGCTGGAGTTTAACACATCTAGAAGAATTAAGAATCATTACAACGAACTTGTGTGAACTTCCATTAATCCATTCATCCATTATCTGCACTGCTTATTTTAATGAGGGCTTGCAGGGAGCTGGAGCCTATCTCAGCCTATCAGGCGAGAGGCCGGGTACATCCTGGACAGATTGCATGCTAACATAAAGAGACAAACAACCAGACAAACATATTCACTCCAAAGGACAATTTCAAGTGACCAATCAACCTAACATCCATGTCTATGGATGGTGGGAGAAAGCTAAAATAAACAAAGACAACCCACACTAACACATGAGAGAACATGTAAACTGCATAGAAATGTGGCTGTACGGGCTCAAACTCGGCTACCTTCCTCCTGTGAGGCTGCAGTGCTAACTACCACACCACCATGCAGCCCTTAAATATACTTGTAAGTTTGTTTCGGACTAACATCCTACGAAAGCAGTTCAGCACAAAATCATTTTCAATGTCACAAAAATTAAATGAAATCAACAATATCTGCATGTATGTTTAATATTTACTTTGTCCAATTAAAATCAATCTGATCAACTGGCGTGTTCACCTGGACTCTAGATAAATGAATCTGACCAGATGTGTGTTTAAAATGATGGAAAGGAAAAATTCAATCATGGCGCTTTTGACATAAACAACAGTTCTTTATAAAAAGGAGAAAAAATGAGGAAGCCACTTCAACCACTGAAACCATTAGTGATGCAATATTTTTTAGAAGCGCCATGATGAAAATGTCAACAAAATCAATTCTTTAACTGCTAATAACAGTCTGTATTGAGCACATAACAGATATGATGGCTGAGCATGAATCCAGCTGGTACCCTCTGCATTAAAAGCAGGAAGTAAAGCATGTAGAAGTACTTCAGCTTCTTTGGGTGGCTTTGTTTGCTCCGAAATTCTGGTTTGTTTGTGTAGATGTGAACGTGCTTGCTGCCTATAAATATAACACAATGAAAACATAGTGCATGGTTGATGATAGGCATTTCTGGTCAGATGAGAATGAACGTCATAAAAGTTCTGATAGAATTAAGAACAACACAAGACTGCAAGGATTGGACTCAGTTTCACATTTTGCTGTGATGCAAAATACGTCCTACATGAACATGATGAGTATGTTTTCGTCTTTACAATCTATCAAAGCAAGTATGAGAAACCATGTATTATGTTTGTTTTTGCAAAGTATAGTAGTCAACTCGTCACACGGAGAAAAAGATGCATTATTTATGATCACATTGCAGCCATCTGAGTTGTAATAAAATGTAATACTGATGTGACTAAAGATTCCCACCTCTCAAGACGCTGAATAATTCTGCAATTTCAGTGTTTCCAACAAACACGTTGTATCCACACACACTGATCCAGTTTAGCTGCTTCTGCTTTTCCAAGTCTTTCCTGAAAACCATCATGTCACCCAACCCCCATGCTGTTCATGCATGTGCAGGGATGCATGCACCTCATAAACAAATGACAGAATCAAAATGAGTGCACATAGCCACGTTTGGCTGGTAATCAGATTCTGAAAGGTATAGACCACCTATAGGTAGGATATTCTTTCTGATCAGGGGACATGTGTGTTCCATATAAACCCAGAATATAGAATAGTATACTAATTTGCAGAGGAAAAAAAAATGAAAACTACTTTGTAGAAAAATATGGAAACAGAGCTATTTCTTTATTGTCACAAGCAAAAGGTAAAAAAGAGGTACCTATATGTTAAACGGGACAGAGAAAATCAGCACAAACAGCAGGTCTTGCTCTCCTAACACTGCTCAAGTCATTCCAAAGTCTTCAAAAGTACTTTAAATATTAATTTAAGTCAAGTTTGGATTGACAAAAACAAAATGAAGCAAGTCCCCCGCATGTTTTCTAAACAGGAATTGACGGTGAGCACATCAGAATTAATGCAGACACATTGTGAAAAGGTTGGATTACTTATCCTGGTAATTACACCAGAGATCCCAAGTAGAATAATCTGAATAATTCAAAAAGATAAACACTATTTGAATGCTCGATTCCATCTGCTCAGCTCCCTCCTGCTGCCTCTGTGTTTCATACATCTGCATTAATTGATAATATCCCAGCAAACCTAACAGGACAACATGATTTAAACATTCTTGTATGGCATTATTATTCTGTATTAATGACTAAAATACTTGATTTTTGGTATATTTGTTGTTAAAAAGGGAGACTGATTTTATGGCTTGTTAAGCTTACCATTTTAAATTCAAGTAAAACTCAAAATGCAAAATACTACATTTAAATGAGAAAAAGACTAGATATTTTTTTACCTTTTCCCCCAAAGTGCATGTCATTGTTCAGTATCCTGCAGACTTATGAGATTGCCCTTGAACAGTCTAATCTCTTTGCTCTGCTGTTCACCCACAAAACACCTGAACGCATTTCAGAAACAGCGCCTTTGTTTCATATTCAATGATTCAGCCGCAGCTCCTGCCACTGAAGGAGGGTGTAAATGGTGTGAAAGTGCTGAATTGAAGCCTCGGTAATAAAAGGAAAAAATGATTCTTCAGGCAAGGCAGTGGTTCACCTAACGAACTGAACATAAAGACGTTTTTTTTTCTCGTGCTTGTAACATGAGACTTCACCGAGGGAGCTGCCAATGCCTGTGGGTGTCTTGTAGATGTCTGGCAGCCATGTAGGGATGTTCCTGTCATATCTGGCAGTGTGTGGATGTGAAAGCTCCAACAAGATTAAAGCCTTCCTTACTCTCATTCCATGCTCACTAAGTCTTTATATTCTGTTTCTAACCTGGGTGACAATAAGGACAAGAAAAAGAAGTATTTTAGATTTGTTTTGGAAAAAAAATCGTTCTTCAGCCTTCAAATCTCCAGTTGCAGTGTCGGTGCGGGGTATCATCAAATATCAAAATTAGATTTGTCCTACCAAGAGATGGAGGCTATGGATTCTTAAGCATCCAGCTACTTAGGTATTCTCAATTATCTGGAATATGTCGCGATGGCCTTTCTGTAATTAAAGCCTAATCATGATTGTGGATTCAGAGATGTGTCCTCAAAAAGGTTTCATTAGTCTTCATCCTTGTGATGCCCCGTAGCAACCCAACCTCCTTCAGGAATGGCCAGATAACTTATTCCCAAATCAATTCCTTGTATTTTATGCTTTTTTTTCTATTAAACTTGCAACCACAAAATATAACAACAAAATAGACACATAAGAAATGACATCTCTGGGGCTATTGTTGAGCTCTAACAGCATTTTTACTGAAAAATAACTCAGTCTTTGAAAACAAATAAACATCAGAATGAAGATCACATGGAATTCTTGAGACTAATTGGTTCATACAAGAAATATGTTTGCAGTTTGGTTAAAGAAAAAAAAAGAAAGACATTTCTGGATCAATAACTTTGAGTATTAAATAGTTTTTAGATATGATGAAAATAGAGAGATGAGACATTCCTTTCAACATTTTATGGCAAATGAATTTAGGATTTTAGATTTTACAATATTATATTGAGGAGCTTTGATGCAAATGTTTTTGCACATCCAAAGCATTACTATAACCTCTTTTTATAAAATAATAACCAGCCAATTTAAATTTTCACTAGCTAAATTACATATAAGTAGCTAAATGCCTTGACTACAAGGGCTACATAACAGAGTAGATCCACTTCACAGCAGAAGTAAACATGTTTACAGCATGGTATGAAAAAAAAACTTTTTATAGGTGTAATAGGTCAAATTTGAAATGTTCATGAATGGGTGAATGTTTTCATAACTCGTTCATTTAGATGTTATTTATCCATGAAATTTGCCAGCTAACTGTGTGCCTTAGCTTTAGCCTGCCTACTTCCATTAGCTAGTTAGCTCCTGTTTGATCCAAGTTAGCTCATTTAGCTCTTGGCTAAAGGCAGCTTGGAGTTTGATATGTGTCAATCATTCACATTTTATTGGTCACACCTCCAGCTCTTTGTCCATTTTTACATTTTCTGGTAGGGACTACATGCGTGATGCTGCTAAGATGGTGACGGTAGGAACCGCTCAACAAGCCAGACTTTTGCTTTTCAGAAACTTATTGAGAGTTTGTTCAGTTTCACATACAGTCTGTTTTCACCCACATTTGATGGACAGGTGCTTATGCTGGTGTTTACCAATCCTAAAAAAGCACATAACTCTAACCTAAACATAACCAACTAGTGACAACACTACACTGAAACTAGAGAAAAAGAAGTTCTCCTCAGACTAACACATGAAACATCCAGGGTATTATAGTATAGCATATTTTATCTCTGGATTTATTTATTTAGCTGAAAATATAATCCAACCAGTCCACCCCACCATCTTTATGAATTTAAAAATAAAAGAGGAAAAGAATCCAATAAAAAATGGTATTTGAAGTGAAAGTAACTCTTTACTTCAGGGCACCTTTATAAAATACAGTGGAACTCCATTTTATGACAGGTTTTTCTTTTATTTATGATGGGTATGAAAAGAAAAAAAGAAAGAAATGTGTGTCTCAGGACTAAAAATTTATATATTAAATTTAGAAAATTTAATTTACTTGTTAAAGCAACCTTAATTTACTTTAATCTGCAAGACTGGAGCTTGCCCACAGTCATTTTTATTAAAAAGCCAGATTATTAAAATTTTAAATAGCAAATTACCATCACATTTTGTCCAAACACCCAGTCATTTATTCCTAGAAGCAGCTGCCTTTCGCGCTTGAAAGCAGCAGGAGTTCATTAAGGAGATACAGTATCATTTTCAGATAGCTGTTCCTTCCGCTTGTGACCTGATTAAGGAATGGCAGTAAATGGCAGCATAAGAGGTCAAGTTGTGGTCTGGATGTCTGAGTAAACTCATTGTAACACTGCTTGAAAAAGAAAACTAAGGCCTCTGAGAGCATTATCTGTCTCAGCAGGTTTGTGCTCTACTTTGCACCCACACCTGCAAAAAACTGACCTTCACAGAGCAGTCGTGAGAATTAAGACTTGTCCTGCATTTTCCCCCAAATATTCATCATCAGAATTTTGCATCTTAACATGCAAATCTATAGGAACAAATTTTAATAACATCTTCAGGCTTAAAATGATTACTTCTGTTCTAAGCATGGGGTTGTATCAGTCATGCTTTGAGACTTTGTGCTTCAGCCAGTGAAAAATAAAAATAGAAATAGGAATGATTCAGTTAAATACAACCACATTCTGGGGGGAAACATCTACAACAGGTAAAATGTTCCTAAAAGCATTTTTCAGACAGGCAAGCTGAAGGTTTGAAGTCTCTTCAGCTCATTAAAAATCCGCTCCAAGATCTCCAAAGTTTCATTCATGAATGAACAAAAGCATCGTGCACAGTAACATGTGTGAGTGTACATTTGTCACCCCTGGAATGCTTTTCCGTCTGAGATGGTTTTGAATGAAACCACAGGGATGATCTTGTGTTTAGAGAGAGAACAAGCAGCTGGGGAGGCTGGTGGTCTTAGATCAACCAGAGCGCCATGTGAGAGCACCTGGCTCTCCTATATGCAGCCTGTTTGACAGACATCGCAAACACCTGGAAGCCCAGTGAGAGAGTGCAGTGTAAAAGCCACTGCTGCTCTACAGGGCCATGCATTATGCAGGAAGCTCTCTCTGTCTCTTCCTCTGCCCCCTGCTCTGCGGTAAAAATAGATCAACCGACCTGAGCGTTCAGCTTTTTCTTTCTATTTTTTTTTATTATTATGCCTCTCACTTTCACTTGGATCTCACCAGGTGCAGCAGCTGTTGGCACCCGCCCCACATTTCTTCGCCTCATTGTTTTGTGTATCTGAGTTTAAACTTGCACGTGTTTACACACACTGAAAAGCATGCTGTTGTGTGTAGATGTCAGCCAGAGTTGCTTTTTTTTTTATCAGTTTGCCACTGCGCTCGGTTTTTAATAAAAGTAGGATATGAGTCTCGCAGCGCTGTTTCAGGCAATCTGGGTGGGAAGATTTTCAGAGATGATATTATTTGACAGCCACTAGTAGGATGATGTTTACAAATCTTGCCTTGTGGTACACGGACACTCCGTTATCTGTACATTTGTGGTGGTTAGGTTTCCCTTAAGTAAGCTCTCAGTGGAAATGTGTTTTCTTGTTTGATATAGAAGAAGCGAATGGACACGCACAAAGACCTGATGTCAACACCAACCAGTATTTATGGGCTGAATCTGAACATCAAATAAAATTCACACAGTGGATCTGACAATGCATTCTCATTTCCAAGCTGACACACAGACGTGTGTGTTGTCAGGACCAATGGATGCCTTATATTTAATGTTCAGAATCATCTCACAGATGCTTGGATTTTATCAGGTAGCCCTCTGTGTGGTCAGAGCTACGCAAACAGCAGGAGCAGTAACAAGTTAACTTTAAACAGGTCACACTAGATATATGACCTTCATGTTTTTCCTCTTCCTCTTTTTTTCATTTATTTCATCATCATTTTACACCCTTTGAAAAATTTTGTGAATCAGATACATTGATGACTCGTTACCATGGCGACACATCTTGTGACTTCTACGGTACTAGCACAGAAGATCCTGTGCATCCAAATCCTTTCCTTGTGTTAAAAACAGGAAGACATTTATTATGATCAAACAATGTTTACGTTTTTTCTCTTGACTTAAATGAACGCGCTTTAAAGCCCAAACCACCATATTTTAAGTAAAAGGAACAAGAACAGCAGTAAAATACACTGCACAGAAAGTTTTATAATTCAGTGATGATTTTGCTGTTGTCCATATTAAAATCACTGTAAACAGGTTTTTGGAAAGGAATGATTTTCAATATTTCTTAATGCTCAGGGGAAACACATGTGGCTGTTGCAGATCATGTTTCACTTGTCAGCATTTTGCAATAATACAATGCCTTTAAAAGCCTAAACATTACATTTGGTGATGACAGCAAAAAAAAGTAAGGAAATTTGTGTTTGTTTTCAGTTGTCGTTTCTTGCCAGTAACTCTTTAATACCAGTGGACTTCCTTTATGTTTCTCCCCTCCATTTTAAGGGAAAAATACTTTTTTTGACTTGAGTTTGTGAGTTGACGGCCTTGACAACCCTTCACCTTCAGGCTTCTTTGCTTTGATATTAACATCATATGCACTGAAACCTGGACATGATGCTGAGGAACATTATGTTCAGCAAGGAGTTTGGATTTTGCTTATGGATCATAAAGATAACAGAAAATATGCAGAGAAAACAGCATTGACAACTGCACAGTCAGAGTAACAGCTTTTGCCAGAGGCAGTATGATGTGGAGCAGTTGCTTCTTAATGCTTATAAACTACTTTATTGGAGACTATTTTGATGCAGATATGATTCGGATATGCAGGAAGATTCTGAGAATTGATATTCTGAAACCAGTGGCAAACCCATATCGCCATAGTTTGGCATTAAAATTTATTCTCCAAGCTGACAAATGTTCATCCCACAGAGAAGATTTTATCAGAGACCACCTCCAGAATTTCAAAGTGGAAGGAGCAAAGTGGCCTGCCTGCAATTTAGACCTTAACCCCACAACTGGAATCAGTTTGGGTGTGCTGTTTGCCAGAACAGCACTGGTTGAACAATTCAATGTTCATGATTCCTCCACATGTTTCTGAGGCCCCTTTCTGTTCAATCTGCCAAAATTTTCCTTATAAATTGTGCACCATTTAAAAGGGAAATAAACATACTTAACAGTATGAGATGTATTATTAGACACTAGACACAACAAAGTACTAATCACACAAACACAGATGTTCTTTCTTTTTAAGAAGCATTCACTAGCCATGTTTACATGGGCACATGTAATCAGATTAAATGCCTGATCAGATTAAAAATCATGAATGTAAACACG
>JBAMHV010000026.1:6170973-6188784 GCA_037177535.1 Pseudomugil gertrudae | reverse complement strand
GGGGGGGTCCATGTGCACAGTAAAAATTTTAATCCGATTCATGATCAGATTAAAGACATTTGCGCATGTAAACATGGATACTGTTAGCTTTCAAATTTAGGGCTAGCTTTAAATATTCATCCTTTCACTTCTTTCAACCTCTTAGTCCGATTCAGTGTCACAGGGAAGCTGGAGCCTGTCCCAGCAATTAGCAAGTGAAGGCTGGGGAGCACCCTTCAGATCGCCAGTCCATCACACGGCCCATATGTGACGATAATGACTTGCATGAATAATTTTTGAGGGGAAAAAAGTAATTTAATTCAAATCGATTGTTTATCTACATTTTCTCTGAAAAATCAGCCCAGCTGCCATCAGAGACATGAAAGACCAAAGTTATAGAAGTAAAAATTAGTGTATGATTGCATGTATGTGTGTGCATTAGCATCATCTTGTACACAGAATAAGTGTAAAGGTCTCCTGTTGAAAAGTGCAAAGGCTCCCTGAAGACCATTGATCCGTGTCTATGACCATAGAGGTCTCTGACTCCTCCCTGATTGCCATTCCGCTGCTAATTAAACAGTCGGGCTTAACGAGTTCGCGTTGATAACAAGGTTGGAAGGAAAGGTCACTCCATCAGGCTTGCTGCAGTCAGACCCCGTCAATAACAACCCTGCCTGAGAGGACAGGTGCACGCACACAGGGGTAATCATTTAAAAGTTAATGGTAAAGGCTTTTTACAGAATGTAACAGTTGCTCTTACCTAAGTGATCAGAGTTTGATGGAGTAAAGCAAATTCATGCCATTAAATGCTTGTAATTTGAATGATTTTCTTTCTTAAACTCGTTTTCTGCTACATTTGAAGGCTGATAACTCAGGTAGTAAAGCTGAAATACATTTAAAAGAATTTATTTTGTGCATGAGCAGCACTTGTTGTGCATGTTTTCATACATTTTATCCAGAAATCTACATTAATACAACCCTAAAATCTACTTTAAACCTTGAAAACATAATCTTGTTTCGAATATTAAGTTAATTTAACCCCTTTGAATTGAAAAAAAACTTTTTGAACTTGTCTTAAACTTCTTGGGAAAAGATTAAAAATCAGGACTGAACATAGAAGTAATTAAACTTTTCATCCATTAATTTTAGTTGCCAACAAAAGACAAAAATCAAGAAGAAGAAATTAGAATCACACAAATGTTCAGGCTGACATTTTAATAACAATGACAACAGCTACTGGCCATAAACATATGATCTTTTAATCTTGGTATGGATTAATTAAGATAAACCAACAGTAAACAACAAAAAAGACAAACATAAAAAAGAAATGCGCAGATTTCTGGAGCACTTTCAAAAGAAGAAAGTTCTCCTTTTTGGTTGTATTTTTTTTCAAGCAAGCCTGTAAACGTCCAGAGAGAAACCCAGAGCCAGACACACGAATGCATGACCTATATATCCTATCTTGCCCTCTCATCATTTATCTTACAGCGGCAGAATCAGGATAGATTGGTTCAATTAGACTGGCCTTTAATGTAATCTGTTTAATCCATTTCTATCATCAAAGCCAATACCTACCTCTCTCCTCGGAGAGTGGGATTAGTCCTCTGAGTGCATCTCTGAGCGAGCGCCTCAGCTATTACAAAAAAAAAAACGCCTCAGAGTCGATCAGATCTCTACGATACTGGCGATATTTGTTCTTTACAACTGGTTGTGAAGAGAACAGAGTCTCAAGAGAAGTTTTAATGGTTGGAGATTTAAGATTCTCATATCCTACCAGAGATTGGAAACACCCAGCATTGCAGTGATAAGACAATAAAAGACTTCCTTTCATTCTCTTCGGGAACTTGCAATACATTGATTTTTATATTTTTAAATGACAGCCGAAAGTCTATTTTTACATATTACAAAGACTTCGGTGACACAGTTATTGATTCCTCTGTGAACATATGAATGATTAATGAGATTCTTTAGTACAAATTCAGTTTTTCTCTGTTTAGAAGAAAAATAGTAACTTGTTCACTTTCTTCAAACAACTGGTGCAGCTAAATTAACTGGCATCTCCTTCTTGCTAACATTTTTTTTATTTATTTTCCTGTGACATAAATGGATAATCTAAAAAAAAAGGTGAATGGTCAGTTTTTTTCCCACTGCTGCAGCATTTCCAATGGTTTTTAGAAGTTGCTTATGTGTTCAGAGAAAAACTGTTTGCTGTTTGTGGCCCATTGCACGAAGTGCTATGGAGGGGTCAGACAAAGTTCAAAGAATAAAATGTGTTTTGAAGACTTAAACTGTGGTTTACTCTCCACTTATCTGCTCCAAAATGTTCTGCCTTGGGAATGATTTTAGGCTGTATAAGTGGTTCATAAAAAAATGTAATCCTTTAGCTTCTGAATATCGAGAACTCGTGATAAAACACACAAGATGAGACACAACATAAAGATGTTCTGTAAGACGTTTCTTTTGAATTTCGGTTTCATGAATCCACATGAATCCTTGCAACCCTGAATTAGGTTAAGAAAATGAAGGAATGAACCACAGAATATGTGATGTTGAGCTCAAGCAGAGGACCCAAATGCAGGACTTCTGAGACAGTATAACAGAAACAGGGATTTATTCCAGAAATCAGGTTTGAAGTCAAACTTAAGATGTTTTACTGCGAGCTTCCTCAGAAGCAGTTCTAACAATCTGGCAGAGAACTAAGGAAACAACTGAATTTATACAGGCAGGAGGAAATTGAAGCCAGGTGAAAACAATCAAAGCAGGACAGACAGGAAGGGCAAGACACCAGGGGTCCGTTCCTCTTCCCATAAGCCTCTTCCTCCATAAACGGACATGCTGGTTCACAAAAGACGAGACTGACAAAGCGAGTGGGATTTTGATTCATGGAAATTGAGTGCACGTACTTCTGAAAGAGGGAGGAGACTGAGATAAACTCGGGGTTTCAAGCACAAAACCTCTCCCGACTGGGTTAGTTTTGGAGACACTGTTACCATAGCAACTGACTCAGAGTTAAACTTAACTTTCTTTGTGAAACAGGCTAGGGTTTACTCTTTTACTCTGGCTTATCTAACCCCTCTTCCTGAAACTGAAAACCCTGAGTTGGCCTCATTTCAGGGTTAACTAACTTAGAGTTTCCACAAAACCTGCTTTGTGAAACAGACCCCTGGTAACTCAGCAGACATGGCTGGACACAACAAAATAACTCAATCTCAAACTCCCATCAAGAAGCAGCTGGTTGTCTTCATGATAAAGTGTATTTACGATACATGTTTGCTGGAAATAGGTATTTCCAGAACATATTTATTTAACTGAAATAATTTTTGAAGAAACCAACATCTCACTGATAAGATAGGTTGTTTTAGTTTGTGACACAATAGTTTCTCAAGGTAAAAACTCACTTTTTCAAAAGAGAAGTTGTCAGAGTTTGACTTTTGAGAGTGTATCGGAGATAGATGTTGCTTTTGAAATGTCTGATTGTTCACTATGTTGATATTCTGATCGTTTTATTGCACTGTTAAGAAGGTCAATCTGAGTGTCAGCAGGGCAAACAATACTTCATTCATTTCACCACCCAGTGGCCTGATTGTTTTCTTTCTGTCTAAAACCAAGAACAAGAGCTGGTATTGTCAAATATACATATAAATAGGCCTTTCACAATAAGCAATAAGTCAATTAATTGCATGATAAGAAAAAAGTGAGCGCAATAAGTTTGCCGTACACAATAATTTAAATTTATTTTATTCTCTCTCTGTCTCCCCAATAAATACTGGATGACAACTGGTTTTTCTACAGTGGTTTATCAGAAAAATGACTAATTTAGAGGCAGCAGTGCCTTTGCCTACAATGTTTCATAAATTTGTAGTCGAAGCTCATGAGTACTAGCAAGCCCAGAGCAAAGAAACGACCTGCTCACGGTGCATTCAGTGTACATTGAAAGCACAGCATTACACTAAAACCCTGAATGAGCGTAAACATCAAGCTAAATGTTCTTTAGAAATGAATGTATGTTGATATTTGGAGAAGTATAATTGGCATTATTGTGGGATTTTTATTATATTAGTTGAAAATTGTGTCTAAATAACAACATCAATCGCTTAGTGCAATAATATTGTTTATCGCGATAATTTCTCAGACAATTAATCGCATGTCAAAATTTGTTATCGTGACCTACAAATAAGTGAGTCTTATTGAAAACCTAAGCTGTTTGGTAAACTGTAATACAGATACTTTAAAAAATATATTCCCATGCAAGTATTCACTCGCAACAACAACCATACTTGTTGTTGCCAGATGTTCTGGTCTAAATATTTCAGAAACCGCTGATTTCCTGGGATTTTCACACCCAGCCATCTCTTGGGTTTACAGAGAACGCCCTGAGCATGAGAACATATGCCCTGAGCCGCAGTTGTCTGAACCGAAATGCCTTGTTGATGACAGAAGTCAAAGGAGAATGATCAGACTGGATGGAGATAACAGAAATAAACAAAAAATCTCAACCAATCCCTGATTAGGATCAAGTTATGCAGAACACCATCTCTGTACACCCAACATGTAAAACCTTGAAGCAGATGGGAAAGAGCAGCAGTAGACCACATGGGGTATTGCTCCTGTCAGATAAGAACAGGAAACGGATGCTACAAGTCACAAGTTCACCAGCATTATGGACTTTCTAATGTGATGGGTCTATTCCGACCTACCATGTTTAAATAGTAGCGCCAGCCTTATGGTGTTATACAGAGCATAGACATGTCTAGCTTTGTCTCAGCATTTAAACCTGATGGTGGTGTCATGGTGTGTGTGTATGTGTGTGTGTGAGTGGGTGTAGCAAAGGGGGGAGGGTCATGGTCACGGCTACCGGATGTCAATCCAATACAGCACTTTGGGGACGTGATGGAACCGTTTTGGAGACAAAAAGGAGTCCAACTTTTTTTAAACAATCATTCATCATAACAGAACACATATGACCAAAAGCAGCCACCTATGTATGTAATATATGTATGTGTGTGTTAATGTGTGTGAAGTTTTTCACTATATGTAAGAACCCATGGGTCCACATTTAAAAAAAAAATCCATGACAAAATTCCTTCTGCAAAGATGACATGGCTTTCAGTGAGGAAACAGGATTGTTTTGTAAATTCATGGATTTCATCCAGCAGCTGCAGTCTGCTTCTACCTGCTGAGATTTCCGCAGGGAAGTGGGATTTTATACTCAAATACCCATCTATCCATCCCCCAAGCCTGTTTCTCTCCCTACTCACTCTGTCAGAGGAAGCAGGGGGAAAAAAAGAAAAGAAAAAAACCACTGTGCAGGTATACTCTGTCTATATATTTTAGAGTGAATTTAAAAGCATATAATATCACATTATTATATCCTTCTCCACATCCATGGCTCACATTCACATTTTAAAACTGCTTTTTTTGTAACCTGGTAAAAATCCCAATTTTTCTTCCTGCACCTGACTTCATGAAAAAAAAACAACTTTAAATCCAGTATTTCCAATAATTCTCTCTCTTATACTGTGGATTACCTGTGTGATTGCTTTCCAGGAGAATTCCCTATGCAGCATTAGCAACACTGCTCGTCACAGTCGATGCACCCTCCACTGCTCTTTTTTACTGTTCCGCGGATGCCTGCAGATATTAAAGCTATACATGATGCTGCTTGTCTGAGTCCATTAACTTTGTCTTTTTAATGGCTCCTGCAAGCGTGTGTGCGAGTGTGTGGACACAGTAATAAGACTTGGTGGTAAAGACTTGGTGATACATTGGTCATGTCTGGGTAAACACATGTGTTGACAGCGTTGTCCTCCAAAGGATGGCTCAGCTACACACTACACACATACGCATCTAGGAATAGACAGTGACTTGAGTGCAGCTGACAGGTTTGATCAAAGCTGATTGATTGTAAAACACAAGGCATGACTGCACATAGCAACACAGTGGGGTTTGAGGTTGGTGGGGCTCTTGTGCTGGATGAAGATGCGAGACACCTTCCTACCCACATTCAGAATACAAGGCCTATTGCAAATCATATTTGACAACAGATATTGATCAGATGAATAGGAAGGATCAATGCTTGTTGACTAGGCAGTGAATACAAGGCTATGCTTTAAATTAGGACCAAAGTGAGGTTTAAAAGATGATGAGAGAAGAATTGGTCCACTCTCACCTCTTTGTAAATAAATATTTTAATGTGTTTTCTGCCTTTTGCATAGCTACATCTAATATCAGTGTGCCACACTACATGAAATTTAATAAGGGACTGATCGTGTCACTCTGCCTGCATCAACTGTCTGCAGCTCTATCTGTTTAGACACGTGGTATGACATCTACATGTGCTTTTAGTGCTATCTGCTGGTTCTTACATGCAAGTGCAAGCATGTGCATTCTGCAGCGCTATACTGAGTGACATTTTCATTTCCAGAAGTGCCAAAAGTTCAAGCACGTATATTCAAAACTCAGAATTATTCATACCAAAAGGCTAGGCAGTGACACAGACCGAGGAAAAAACGGTGGCACATGTAAATGAGACATTTTTTAGCAGGCAAAAAGAAAAGCAAAATTTGGAAAAATAAGAGTTAATATTTCCTTACTAGAAATGATTCCCCTAGAATGACCCTGTGTTGTGTGGCTGCATGAACAATGATACCTACTAAGGACAAAAACATGCTTTAGTTCATGTTTCCTCTGCATTTTTGGCTTAACCTTGCACACCCATTACATCTGGCAGTTTTGTGAGTTTTACATCACTTTTTATGAAATGTAAACAATTTGGACAGGCATATATTTTCACTCACATCGGAAGATGGCAAGATTATATTATGCAAACACTGCTTTATAACCATTATATTATCCCCCTCAGATCCCCAAGCATAAACATATTGAAATGCATTGGTTTCTTAGGGTTCGCTTTATTCTTCATCTTATTATCAAATGTCACCTATATATAACTGCTTCAAATTTAAACTATTTATTTAAGGCCTTTGGAGAGCTTTGTAATGAGCTTTACTTTTGTTTCAGAACTATGATACATGTAGAAAATTAAAGTAGCTGACAGTGGTATGTTTACGTTATAGTTTAATTGCATTATGGGGCCAAAGGGCACTCGTGTCTTGTCTGTTAATGTATAATTTGTTGGTGAAATTCAGACAAACTCACTGCTCTCCCTGTTAGAGAGACACTTGGAAACGTCCATTGCTTCCAGCTTTATTTTTACATAGAAATCTCTCCTGCTATTTCAGAAACGTCACCTCTTATTGGCATCTCGTCAGTGAGTGCTTGGGTTTTTGCTGTGTGGTGTTCTCAACATCTGTCGCATGTTTTCTGGACTTTGGTTCTGTCTGGCAATTGCTGTTTACTGCTGCTGACCCACTGGCTCTGACTGAATCTGCCTGCTTGCTCTGACACTGACTTGAGCAGTTTTGTTCTCCTTTTCTTACAATTTTGAACAGAAACATGGCTGTGCGGCTCTTTGAAGGCAAAGATCATGCAGCGTCTTACCACAAGTACAGAGTGGCACCACAAGAACTGATCAGCAAGATTATGGACTATATGAGGAAAAAGGTATCAATATACCAGTTTTTTTTTTACTTGCTACCATGCTACAGCATGATATCTGTCTTGCACTTGATTGCTTTATTGTCTATAGTTAGTAAAAAGCCCCTTCTTTACATGTTTTATACATTTAGACACAAAGTCAGTTTAAACTTGCTGTGGATGTGGGCTGTGGCTCAGGTCAGGGGACGGTCCTCTTGGCACCATACTTCATTACTGTGGTTGGAACAGACATCAGTCCTGCTCAGCTGGAGGCGGCACCAGCCAATGGTAGGCCATCAAATGTCTCATACAGGTAAGATTAAATGCAGTAAAGAGGGCTTATGGAGGAAATAAACACTGTTATCATATAATATCACTTTGAACTTTTAATTTATCTCTCTTACACACTTCAATCACAGACAGTGTCCTGCAGAGAAGATGCCATTTGCAGCTGGGGAAGTGGACCTCGTCACTGCCATGACAGCAGCCCATTGGTTCGACCGGCCGCGGTTCCTCCAGGAGGCTGATAGGGTGCTTCGACCCGGCGGCTGCCTGGCCCTCCTGAGCTACACCTTCAACATGACTCTGGAGTACGGCGACGTCTCTGATGCTCTCAATGACATCTGTAATGAGGTCCGTCTCAGAGCAGACATCTTTATCATGACACCGTAAAGTGAGAAGACACACATCAACATTTCCTGGAACATAGTAAAAAACATTTGCAATATTTGAAATGTAAGACTGGATTTTTGGTGCTTAACCAGATCTTTTTGGGACATTTCCTTTCAGACTGGGATTGCCAACAACGATAAACAGAACACAACTTTTTTTAGCCATTAAATACACGTTTTTGTGCACTTCTAAGTGTTTAGGAATGCAGAAAATGTACATTTATTCCATCCTGATGCTGCGCATATATCTTTATATTCTTTGTGGTCATATTTTTCAGTCTATTTAATTTTCTCTATTCTCTATTACATTTGTTTTTATCTATTACGTCACAGTATTTGCTGTGGGTCGGCCAAATAAGGTCGTGGACTTCCAGGTAATCAAATTTGTGAATCTGATACGTTGACATTTATAGTAAACTTACCAATCAAACGTCTCTCTGCCGGGAGATTAGCATATCGCAGCTATCAAGCTACAAACATGGCGGAACAGGATAGAGTTGAACCTTACTGTGACCTAGAGGGGGGCGGGGCATGATAGACCTCGTTTGCATTTAAAGATACGGTACCAAAACGAGTCGCTCTGAAGACGCACATCAGAACAGGGTTATAAGGTGTGTGTGGAGTGAGAATAACCAGGAATTCAGACCCAAGCATTATGGTTCTACTTTATACAGACAATAAATTAATGATTTATATGTTAAAAGAAAGGATTTAAAAGCAGGATATATCTCCTTTATATATCTGTAGCTCACAACCACCATCACACATTATCACTGACACCCTTTCATGTCCCAGTCAAAGAAAAACCAAATACTGACCTCTGTACCATTTAGCTGTGCTACAAATCTATATTTTTTATTTCCTTTTTAGGTTTACGCTGCCCTGCTTCCTTACCGAAGTCCTTATCTTGGACCCAGTTCCAAGAAGCTCTATTTGGAGATGTTTGACTCCTGCCCTTACCAGGACAAAGAGTGGTGAGTGTCTATCGACAACCCCATTATGCACACGGTTGTACTATGCTCCATTTACACTCATTATAACAACTAGTCTGTGTTTAGGAATGATTGTTTGAATGTAAGAAGGACCCTGCCACTGAGAGGATATATCGGTATGGTGGAGACCTTCTCCAGCTACCAGACACTGAAAAAGAAGGACCCTGCTAAGGCTGAATATCTCTCCACTGACTTCCAGAACAAGTGAGATATTAACCTCCAACTCATCCACCAGTCTAATCGTTAACTTCTGGCCTTGAGCTCTCATTTGCATTCACTTGGCAATGAATACTGGTATTATAATCCTCACCTAAATGAATATATCACTATCAAAAACTGCTGAAATTCATCTTTGAATGCCGTCGCAGTCTGACACATTAATCAGAAAATCCAAGCGTTGCTTGACTAAGCTTAACCATTGGAGGCTTTTACTGCTTTGATAACATGGCCATCATTAATTCCTCTGCCTGTGACAAGACAGAACAGCCCAGCAAGCACAATATATGGAGCAAAAGTGCTGAGCCCTAACTTTAACATGCGTGTCAAAAGAGTTTTGACATTGTATTAAATTACTGTGACAGTTTAGGAATATTTACACACAGTTTTGCTTTCGATCTCTTAAAAAACAGTTTTTATTTGTTTCTTGCTTCTATGCAAATCATTTTAAATCTGAATTAATCATTCTGTCTTCTGTCCCAGGTTGCTGTCTGTCATGAAGGCTTCCTCCCCTGACACCGAGGTTACAATGGTTGTTCATTATTTTTACTGGCTAGCCCGCAAACCTGGAGGTTTTTCTGACTGAATCCCACAAAGGAGCATGTTTTTTATTATTAATTAAATTTCTTACACATCATCTTCACAGACTATGATTTTTTTCAGACCAATATCACTCAAGCAATACATACCAGGGGACATAAATATAAATTACTGGTAGGTCTGGAAAAATGCTTAGTCACTCAGGCCATGATATCCCATCCCAGTTAGCAAAAAAAAAGAGTTTTGGCTTAGTTCTGGCCCTAATCTAGATTAGCTCAGCTCATACTCTCCACTCCATTTGACTGTTGCTGCCACATCACTTTTGTCTAGATCAAAGACAGCTCCTCATACTTGGACCACTTCTGGCGCACACACTTGCCATAATCCATGTCCAGGTCAACGATTGACATGTGAACTACGTCTAGGGAATGAAACATTTGCCAGTGCCAAAAATAGCCTGGGTTGGGCCCAAACGTGTCTGCATTGCAATCTAGGATTTAGGGTGTGTCAGCTGGATTGGATTGAGTTTTGTGAAGACATTTCACTCTCAACCCTGTGATGGACTGGCGACCTGTCCAGGGTGTACCCCGCCTCTCGCCCGATGTGAGCTGGGATTGGCTCAAACCCCCCAGCAACCCCGTTCAGGGAAAAGCGGTAGAAAATGGATGGATGGATTTCACTCTCATCTTAAGTTTGAACAGCTTCTGAAACTGTACTTCTTTTAAAGTCTGACTGCTGTTTAGAGTCATACACAATACACAAATAGCAACACAAAGCGCTTTACATAATAAAAACAATTTATGCTTATTAAAATAAAGCCTTCACACTAAAATATGCATTCACAAAAAATAAATAAATAAAAACATCCTCCCAAGTACTTGCATTGAAATGTTTAGTACCAGTCAAAGTGTGGAAACCATTTCTTATAAAATCCAGTGCGTAAATGTAAACATTTGACAGGTAGTGTAAGAAAAAATATGAGCTGCATGTTTTTCTTTGCTAGCAGTGAAAAAGCTATGGTTAGGATAAACAAGCAGATGGACGTGTATTTTATGGGTGCTCACACTACTGCAACCTCTTCACTGCCCCCTAGTTGATATGCTGCTGAAAAACCATACCAGCATCAAAGATACAAGAATATGAGGGCCTGGTGTTTGAAAACATAAAGTATATACGAGAATTCAGTGAAGGTTCCTTTACTTTCACATAGATGACCTTTTTCACTCCCCACTCAAACCACTTTTTTTCTCTATTTAAAGTTTTAACATCATGATTCTCAGCGGTGTGTCTTTTCTCATTATAATGCCGAGCATTGGTCTGATGAGTTGTACTTCTGTGTTGAGCATCCGTCACTTGAGTGGTTGTTTGCTTTCCCCAACATAACTGCATCCAGTGACAGTGATCACTCTAAGCAAGGTCTGGGGTGAGTTAAGACTCAGTGATGGTTGTATAGTCTAAAACACGAGGTCACCACAGTGAACTCTCCCGTTATTGCAATCTGTGACCTGCCATGTAAACTTCGTCCAAGCATGTCTTGTAAAATCTGATGCTCATTTTGCAACGATGCCTCAAATGATGAAAGTATGTCCATAAGCTGGCTGAAGCAACCTGGAGACCTTTAACTGTTCTGCATTTGTGTACCACAGTGATTAATAAAGATGACTTTGAGATTCAAGTCTGTTTTTAATAAGAAACTACTCAGTGGTTTCAGATGCAAACTGTTCGGGAACTGCGAAGTCGTCCCATGACCTCACAGCTCAGTTCTGTCATGCTGTCAGGGTTTGTGTTTGAGTGTTTCCTATTTTATTTTGATAGTTTCCTGTTTGTGTCGTATGTGTTTAGCTTCACTCGTTATTATGTAATTAGTTTCACCTGCCCTTAGTTCATTCGTTAGACCTGTGTCTTGTTTGGTTTCTTTAGTATTTATACTTCCTGGGTTTTCAGTTCTGTATGATTCATTAGTTTCTTGGTAGTTGGATGTCTTGTTTCTGTTGCTGGTTTTTTCTAATTTGTTTATAATAAATATCTTAACCTACACCACTCTATCTCCTGCTGCCTGCCTGCCTACCTGCCTTGGGTCCACTCATCTCCACCATCTCCCCCATGCTTGCATACCCCTGGGATTATAACACATGTGGACTCAGTCAGACACGAAGGTGCCTTTGTGTCATATCTGGGTGCTATTGCATGGCCATATTATTTAACTTTATTTAAAATATGGTCAGAACCAAGACTTCATACACAAAAAAGTTTAAATAAAAGTTCTTTGGTCAGGTGTGAAAGGTTTCAGACAATATTTTAGGACATTTTCAGAAATAAATTCAATGAGACTGTTTGGTTAAATAAGGATTTAATGAAATATCCAAATTTATTCAACAAAACTAAACAAATTAAAGCTTAAAAAAACTGAAGTAAAGTACAGCACTCTTTAATATTTGGCTGCAGACTCATAGTTCTCCTTTTAATATAGAGACCAGGAAAACCTTTGGTGTATACTCTGCTGGTTGTGTACACGCGTGTGTGTGTTGTGTACACACATGAAATTATTTAGATTTGCAGCAATCTTATAGAAAAAGGCAGATTTCTGTTGTATATTATGGAAATGGGATTTAAGTCTGGTTTAATCCCTGACCAGTTTCAGTTTCGCTTTTCTTTCATTCCCGCTTTCATGCTGTTTAATGTTTCAGGTGTCTAGAATGCAGCTTTGAATCAAAATGGTTGTTTTTTTCTGATGCTGTTTTCACACATCTTACTGCATATGCAAATAGTTCTATTGATTTAATTACTTCTTTGAATACAGCATGAGTCATTTATCTGAATTTATTTGAAATAACAACAAAGCACATCCATTTTAAAATATCCACTACAGAGACTGCCATTCTTTATACACTAGTAGATTTTTTATATATTAACAACTGAAAGTAATTTTTGAACATTTTTTATATATTTTATATGTTGTGAAAACAGTTCTGTGATCTAGATTGCCTTGTAATAATTTTAACTATACAATAAAATGTTATAAAATGTTTAAATATTTGTGTTTTAGTGAATCATATTTGAATACAAAAGGTTAAATAATTAATTCATTTGGTTCTGCTGTGAGAACACAGCTAATTCTTGGTTACTTCTTACCTCCAAGCCCTCGGCCACCTGTTTTTTAGGGTTAAAATGGGAAAATCTGAAATTGTATGAAGACATTATGGGACACTGACAGTAAAGTAACTTAATATGCAGCATTAAGACAAATGTTATAGCAAACATATAATCTTGAACCTTTTCTTTAAGGCTTCACTTTCTGTTCCCTTCACTATAAGAAACCAGTTTTCCTGGGTGACCTCTGCTTTAATGTTATTTATGAGCTCACAAATTGTTTTGGGCCATGAGAGCAGATGGTAATTATGATGCAAGGTCTCAAAATCCCCTGAATCTCAGACATTTTCATATCGGTGATGCTATCAACAAAAGCTGACTCCACAGACTAATTCCTATTTTGCCACTAAACAAAGCATTTATTTCATTTTAATTTTTAAAACAGTCTTTGCTAACGTTAAATATTTCCATGGTTTGCAGTTGTTTCACTGCACCTTCCATATTGTTCAATCAACACAGCTTTACAAAATCCTCCTTGTGCAGGCTTTTTGCTTCTCTGCTCTGGTCCAGATGACAAATCCAGCTTATTGTCTTCACCTACAGCACCCCACCTGTGCGTTTACTCCTCCACACCACCACGGTGGTAATAAGCAGGGTGATCAGTACCGGCACGGCGATGAAAGGCACTAAGATGCTGATCGGGGGGTCGTGGAGGAGCCGGCCGGTCAGAGCACAGTCGTGAAAGTAGAACTGGTGAATATGCATGAAGAAGCTGTCCACTACCTGATTGGGCCAGAAGCAGTCCATCCTTAGGGCGACCTGGTAGGTGCAGTTTGTCAGTCCTTCATAGATCCTGCAGGGGGCGATAGCACACAGACAATTATGCTTGTTGAGGAAATCTGGATGAACTTCAAAGTGAACAGAGGAGAAAGAACAACACTTCACCACAATGCTCTCCATAAAGTTAAGCCAAACATTTACTATATTTGAGGTCAAGACTTAAATAAATAACTTATTTTGCACAGTTAGTTTATTTGTAACTGTGGATTTTGAGATTAACTTTCTAACTCTTACTTTTCCCTCATTATGTCTTTGAAATGTCCTCTCAGAGTGGAACCACAGCAGGGGTATTTTTGTTAGCAGGGGGAAAAAGGAGTTTCTAGAATTACCAGTGGGCTTAACTCAGCTAAATATAACTGCTAGGTGGTGATGGGGGGCAGGAGAAATGGAGATGCATACCAACAGGGTAACACACGCAGCGGAGCATTGCACCACACCAGTGAAGAGATTCTGTCTCAATGTGGTGCTCAGTGCATCTCCAAGTGGAGAGCGATCATAAAGCACAGCCTCTTAAAGCATATTTACACTTTAACATTTGTATTTTCTTTCCTAGTTTAAATTTGATCCTGCAAACATTACTTCCACTCTCTTGTGGCTCAAAACGAGAGGTGAATCAATCATCCAGAAAGCAGCTCTGCAAAATTCAGCCCAATTTTTCCAGGATCTATTCCTAAAACCTCAGTGCGTTATGGACCCAGTTCAGAGAACTGAGCCTTCTAGATATGATTTCATTTGAAACACAACACATTAATAATGAAAAAAGTCGTTAGATGAGCAAAAATCATTGAGTCATGATGTATGACATGTCTATGAAAGATTGGGTTGCAGGTAGTAGGAGCTTTAACCACAAAAATGGCAAGTGTTTAAAGGGAGATCTGCTTATAGATCTGTGGATAAGACATCAGTGAGGCAAGTTAGGGCAGTGCACAGTTAGCATTTGACAACTGTGTTAGCATGGCATACCTCAGGTGAATGTGAATGACAACCAGGGTGGGATCATGCTATCAGTATTTAATGGAAAAAGGAATCACAGTTACATTTAAGTGATGCAAAACAGAAACCATATAGACACTGGTTGACAGAGAAAGATGTAGGAGCTAGTCCCAGTTCCTAGGTCCTGTAAGGTGCTTTTTTAAATAGGCGTTTTAGCGATGTAACAATGTTCAATTCAGTCCAGCTTTATTGGTATAGCACCACTTCACAGTAATGTCATCTCAGGATGCTTTACAGACACATGAGTTTGAGCCAATTCATTTTAAATAGTCAAGTTAGGAAAATCCAAACAGATTGCAGAAGCATATGCAGGTTTAGGTTTGTCTAGTAAATGAAAATGCATATCTTGATGGGGCTACCTGTATAAATAAAGTTCAATTAGTTGTTTAGACCTAAAAATGAAAGTGAAATGTAGACTACGTGCAGCAGTATTAATTCAAAACTAAATTTTTCTACAATATCAGTGCGTTAAGCACCAATTTCTGACTATATTAACCTATCTTAAAGCAAGTCAGCTTTTTACATTTGCTTTACATTAAAGCCCATTATTTTGCTTCTACCTGTATATCTTGTTACACCCTAATATCAGCTTTGCTGTTACAGGAACAAAAAATAGACTTTGGCAGAAATAAATTAGACAGCAGCTTACATAAATCAGTATTAGGGGATTCTGAGAGACAAGTGTCCCTTGGCATATGTTCCCTGTGTCTGTTTGAGAACAAAACAAATGTCTAAAGCAGTTAAAATCATGACAAAAAAGCAAATTCAGCCACTTAACACTGTTTTTGCAGCCATTGCTACTATGAGAATCTGGTGTTCGTCAATTCCTGCAAGCAGGAATTACAGATGTGTTATTTTCAATTCTATTTAAGGGTCAGAGGCTTTTCCAGCAGATTAAGAATAAGTCCTAAAGCGCATATTGAAATGAGTGATATTTAAAACTCCCATTTAGTCATATGGAAGACCTAAACTCACTTTGAAAGGTGTTGACCCTCCACTCCATTTTTACTGAGCTGTATGATGGAAGAAAGTAGCATTATTCTACTTGCACTCACAGTGGCAATGCATTATTTCTCATGGCAGACTGACTGACGCTTTCATCTGGCAGTCACGTGTCATGGAAACTCTCAAGTCTTTTGTGGCTGACGTAGGAGCAAATAAAAACAGGTTGGCAGAGACCTTTAAGGAAAGCTTGACCCTCAAAGCAATAACAAACTGGAAATCCTGTTGGGTCTATGGCTCCTACACACAGCTGTTTTTAAAATGATTGCATAGACTGCTTATTTTCTCTGAGGAGTACACAACAAGAGTCTGATTAGATGGACCATTCACACACACTTTATGCCCAATTTTTACATAAATATAAGCATCTAATTTTCCCTTTTCTACAAGGAAAATAATGTAGTTTGAACCTGGATAAAGCTGAACCACACTGCTGGTGGTGGATGGCATTGACCTTTCTAAATTTATCACTGTTATGCTTGGATCTGAACTTAGTTGTCACTACGTAGTGTGTGCTGACAAGTGGAAAAACAAAACTCTCTGTGAAGCTATAGACCAATTTCCTTAGGTAAAACCCTCTGTTATGCAGCACGGAGATGCCCCTAAACTTTAGAGGATTGGGGATTTAGAGGTCACTTAAGATGAAAAGGGGTCTGCTATCTTTGCAACACAAAGGGGTAAAGCCAATGGGAGGAATGAAACTGGGCTCTTTTATTAAGTGGAAGGAGACTACAGTAATCATCATATCAGTATTTGGTCAAAATAGATAAAGCTGCATGAACGGTGTCCAAAATGAAAGGTTACTGTTTGGTTTGTGTGTCAGTGTCATGTTTACATCTCTTTTCTGAGCCCTGCTATTATATTTCCTTTTTTCTGCACTCACTGCTTTTCTTTCTTTCTCTCTGTTATATATGTAAAGATTTTGACTTTAAATAAAAAAGATAAGGACACCAGAATTTAACTGATTTATTCTGTGAATACTCCAAAAACAGTGTCATGAATGAAGTTTGTTAAATTCCAAAACATTACACAAAAATATGGCTTGATTTTTCAGAACTAGGGAGTTCCATCATCCCTTCTTTTTCTAGGAAATATATAATTCTAATGCAAATCCTGTCCCCACCCCACACAACTCCCACATGCATAAACACACACAAAGAGTACACCGCCACCAATTATTCTGTGCTGGACCATGAGAGATCCATGAGCCAATGGGGAAATGACTCGGTTTTGACAGCAGCTTCTCTTGTGGGCTCCTTTCATCCTCCTGTCTGAGTTACCCCACTGACCGTTGAGCTTTTGAAACAAAGCCACCAGGCACCGAGACGTCTCCCACACAGAACGAAGTCAAACAGATTCAACAAAATATTCACAACTTAGAAAAATGGTGCGTGACGACAGTGGGGTTGATATGTGGTAGAATGAACTACATAATGAACTGAGATCAGGATTATAGTGTGGTGATTACTTGATGTGTTTAATTTTTAATTTGATATTTAACAGAATAATCACAATTGGGTTTACGTTGCTGTGATACAAAGTGCACAATGGGTGTCTGAACTGGGTACTGTTGTATCAGGTAGACACAGTTTAACAGGATACAATACATGTATCTGACTGTAATCACAGCTTTGCAAAAGATTAAGGATCCAAAAGAAGTAAGTGGCACCAACATGCAGCCAAAAAATGATCATAATAAGGTGTTGAATATTGTGAGTATGAATTTGGGTGTAATTATTTTCAAACCCATCCATCCATCCATTTTCTACCACTTTTCCCTTAACGGGGTCGCGGGGGGGCTGGAGCCAATCCCAGCTCCCTGCTTCTTTATTTCAGACTCAAAGAAATGGTCCATATTAAAAAAAAAAGAAAGAAAAAACAACAACAAAAACTAAAGATAAAGAAAATAAAGAAAACAGTAACATCATGCAACCAAGCAAAGAGTACACTTT